>OMPA01115553.1:0-12145 GCA_900312635.1 Pollachius virens
CAATGGTAACAAATAAATTGTAAAAAGACACACCGTTTGAAGATATTTTTTCATTTTGGCAAGTAGCCGTGTTATAAGCGGGTTAATGTATAGAACGTTGCCGGACATTATCAAAAATAAGCCCCTTCATGGCGAAGCAAGACATCTCCACTTTCGCATCGGTGTCCGGTTCGCCCTTTTCCCGATAATGACCGGCGTTGTATACATTATCCCTTACACACATATATAAATGGCGGTGTTGAAAGATTAATATTAGAAATAAAACTACCATTGCATTGCATTTTGAGGGACTTGTGTCTCAGCAGCAGCATAGTTTATACTTTCCTGTAGTTGGTAGCAGGCTACGGCAGCGGGGGATTAGTAATTATTGGATTAGTTTTGTGTAAGCAAAACAACTTCAGTATAAGGTAGTATAGTTAAGGTGCAATTTAAAATCTTACCACCATGTTTTGCCTCCCCACTTGAAGACGACCAAAAATCCAGAACATGCAGGGTTATTAATTCTTCTTCTCTTTTGAGCTCCACCATCGCTTAGCAAATCTCCCCTGTATTCCACAATAAAATCTCCTTTGGATAATGAACCTATGGCAAACACCCCATGCCCTGCAAAAAAGAAAGAAAGACATCTTTAATTAAAACAAGAAAAGTAAAACATACAATTGTCAGCCTGTCACAACAGATAAAGAGTGACAATAACACATAAATTGGCTTCCTATGAAGTTTTGCAATTGTAATCATGTTTCTTAAATACAGTATTATGCTTGGGTATTGGCATCAATTACCGACATACGTGTAAGCATAACCTCTCTTTGGGACACTGGTCAATCATTATAGTAGAAATGACAGGAAGATTAATGTAGCTTATTGAATGCAGAATAAATACATACAAAATAGTTATTTTGGTAAAGTTTATATTTATGCTGTCAGATTTCACTGTGACCTTTAAAATCGGTCTTGGTTTATTCTACAGTATACTGTAGCGCCATGTTTAAAGCATCATTCTGCTGGCATCCTGCTCTATCTATTGCGGCCGAGATGAATCCACTTGTGATGTACAACATATTCGTCGCAAACACAAATATCCCTGATATATGTAGAAGACTATTTATTTTACATTATTTTGTGTCATAACCATTGTTTGTATTGTAAACATGCGTGCGATATTCATAGGCAGAGTTAGACACGTTCGCCAGGGTAGGCAAACATATTTTAAACTACAATGTCGGTACAGTACATCTAAATGAAAAAAAACACACAGCACCTAGTACTTGAAAACCTGATATTTTAATCTAGCCTCTGCCACAATACACTGCATAAAATCTGTTTCTGACAACTTTGCATTGTCCCGTTGCACTGGCTTATCAATATACAGCACCAGTTTACGTGGCTGCGGGTTACTCCTAACCACTGGCCCAGGCTGATTATGCATTACTTTTTCTTAATACGCTTTAAAACATGCAACATGTACACGTGAACTTGTTTTGTGTTAAATTGAGAACTCGTTGATATCTAACTTACTTTGTGTGCACAAGCACACAATTAGAACATGCCAAAGTAATCTGCCTATGGCGATATATAACTCTTCTCTGCAGAAGTTCTTAGAACTGTAGTTAGCATCTGTTGCAAATAAATGTTTCCAATAGCCTAATTGTTGATTAACACTGAAAGAAGTTCTTAGTTTTTGAATACATACTTTATGGGGACCAGGAAGGGTGTGTGTGTGAACTATTAAGTGCAATACCAACTTGGGATCCGTAGAAATCTGTGTGTGTGTGTGTGTGTCCCGACAGAAAATGGTGAATTATGGGCCAAAGCTAAAAATCACACAGGCACCTTCAGATTGACTCCTGCATTCATTCAAAACACTTTCCCTTATGGGGACCTAGATTTTGGTCCCCATACTGTCAGAGGTCCCCACGGCATGACTGTGTGAACAGATCAATGTCCCCATAAGTATAGGAATACAAACATCTTAATTCTGTCCCCCCCCTCCAAGGTCCCGCCCCAGATGGCCCAGATGGGCGGAGTCTCAGTCATGGCCCCTCAGCAAATCATGTACAACCAGCCGGTCCTCAGACCCACCAACCCCTTCGCCCCCATACCTGGAGCCCAGGTAAAACACACACACACTCACTCACTCAGAAATACAAATGGACCCACCCACACACATACACAGGGTTTGACAGGTGGTTGTCAGAGTAACCCTGTTGATCTCTCTCTCTCTCGCTCTCTCTCTCTCTCCCCATCCGTCTCACTCACTCGCTCTCTCTTTCTGTCTCTCTCTCTCTAGATGCAGTTCATGTAGACCATGCAAAGCAACGTGCCAAAAAAACAACAAACAGGAGAAAAGGAGCGAGAGAGAGAGGGCAAGCGAGAGAGCGGACTGAATAGGGCAGAATGAGGAGTGACACCGGGAAGGACGACGACAAACAAGGAGGATGGAGGGATGAAACGGGGGCTAAAGTTCATGGATTTAACAGGGTGTTGTCTGAAACAACGTGTGTGTTTGTGTGTGTTTGTGCATGCCTGTGTGTGTGTGTGTGTCTTATTTTCCTGTGTTAGATTAGAGATGTATAAAAGGTTATTGAATGAATGTGGTGTCATAGTATAAGAGGGCACTTGGGCTTGAGAGAAAGACTTACATATAATATATATCATGAGAGAGAGTGTGTGTGTATTGCTGCCCTCTGCTGGTAATACCAGGTAGTGCAGATGGAGCCTAGTTGATTAACCTAATTTCAAAATGGTGCTATTTTGTCCTCTCTGGGATCCCATAGGCCTGAAATGGCAGGAGGAATGACGAGGACAAGAGTGTGTTTGTAAGATGTGTGTGTGTGTGTGTGTGTATATGTGTGTGTACACCACTGTTGTTTCAGAAAGACTGAGATCTTTGTGACGTTTAGCCCTGTCTTCATCCCCCTTCCATCCCTTCATCTCATTGGCTGTCGGCGTGGCACCACTGGCCAATCACAACCCGGCCCTAGAGACAGTTAGTGTGGTTAGTTTCTCCTGCGTGTTCAGGTCCGATGATGCTAATTATCTTTGTGTTTTTTGACTCGGCTCGCTCTGAGATGTCATGTAAAAAAATTATCTTGCTTCGATCTATTGGGAAATGTATCAGAAATTGTTACTTTTTATTTTTTTCTTTGACTCATTGTAACTCATGTCATTTTTTTGTAAAGTCATACATACATACAGTACATATACATAAATCAATATGTCTATATCTATATATAGATGTGTCGATGTATATTTCAACATAAGGACCTGGACTAACCATGATATAATATTCTGACAGGGTCCTTGCCAGAGTCCGTTCATTACTTTTATTTTGAAAGTGATTTTGGTGCTTCGATATCCTGCTGGGATTCTACCTATGCCAACTTCTCGTGTGCGTCTGCCAACATGCAACCGGCTAATGTCTGGATACACCTGATAACCTGCTGTGACTCACAGCCACTACCTAACCACACAGAGCTAGATGCAAGATTGTATGTCTAAACATTGATTGATTCATCAAAGCAAGAGCATAGTGTCCTTATGGAACGAGACATGGAGCCTTTTCAAAGCAAGAGAGTAGTGTCCTCAAGGAACAAAACGTTGAGCCTTTTCAAAGCAAGAGCGTAGTGTCCACAAGGAACGGGGCATTGAGGCTTTTCAAAGTAAGAGCGTAGTGTCCACAAGGAACGGGGCATTGAGGCTTTTCAAAGTAAGTTCCCAGAAGGCGCTATTGACTTTTTCCTTGTTCCCACCTGAATCAACTTATCGGAGAAACCACGTGCATTCGACCCAAGCGCGGATCTAAACTGCCGCAGAGGAATAGAGTAATATGAATGTTAATGAATCATATCGGATGTGTTTGCATTATATTGCACTGAATTGTACGCAAGTATTTGTTTGTTTGCTTTTCGGTTTTTTTAATTGCGTGATTTAGCAGCGGACCAAAAAAGAAAACTGTCACTGTCCGTGTGTCGGTCGAGCAGGATCCAAAATGGATCCTCCGTCAAGTCTGTTGCTCACCAACGCTCTGATGTCAAAGTGTTAAAAAACGTGTGTTAGTGTAAACGCAGATATCCACCGTGGTCGTTCCTAAACCAAATGCAACCGATGTCAGGCTGCCACCTGTAAACGTATGTGTCCATCTTACAGCCGGTGTACGTTTTGATGTGCAGTAACACATTGGGATCTGTCGGGTCGGCCCATTGGTCGGGTGGTATCTGTCGCTGGCTGACCTTAAATGTGAGCCGGTGAGTTTGGATGCAGTGATTAGTTGGGAGATGTCTGTTGTGGTTGTCGCAAAATAACATGCAGAACTTTTGCACTGAGCTATTCGGCAAAGAACCCCTGACTACAGCATAGATGTACGATTTTTACCTTTTCTATATTTTGGGAGGTCGAGGGGGTTGTCACGTTGGGGTATGATTTCAGGTTTTCCGTTGGAGATGATTTGAAGTCGTCGGTTGAAATAAGATGGAGTGCTGGGCTAATTAGAATGAAGGGAAGTGGATTTAACTTATCAACTTTTGGTTTTCTTTGGTTTGAATCCCCAGTTCCTTGCCTGTATGTCCTACCTTTAGTGAACATCTGCTTATCGGTGGATCATTTTCACGTGGTTAGACATGACAATTGTAGCCAGTGCGCTCAGAGAAGAGTGTCTGATCATGTGATGGAAGGGGGGGGACTTCATAGGAACTCTTATTTTATACAAAGTGACTAACAGTAAGGTTTACATATCACTAAGGCACAGTTAGGGTTTGGACCGGATCTCCAATGTCCTCTGACTGGCTCTAGGCATCGCTACAGCTAGTCAGAAGACATTAGGGAAGTTGGTTGGGAGCTAACAGATCAAACCAACCATATGATCCTATGTATTGAGAACCTTTAACATGGCTTTGCCAAAATCTCAGCCCACATTCAGAAAGAAAACATGACCTCCATCAGCCCTGAAACAGGAAGGAAGCGTGACAACCCATCAGGAAAGAGAAGAAACCTTGAGG
Source organism: Pollachius virens (assembly GCA_900312635.1). Taxonomy (NCBI): domain Eukaryota; kingdom Metazoa; phylum Chordata; class Actinopteri; order Gadiformes; family Gadidae; genus Pollachius; species Pollachius virens. Next base: position 4,998 of record OMPA01115553.1, read on the forward strand.
AACATGCAAGAGTGATCTACCCTTTTTATCCCCTGGTCATCTTGTAGTGCCATTGCAGAATATTAGTGACGTTACAGCTCCTGTGTACATTTCTAACCGGAGCGGCGCTTCTGTCTCTTGTTGCTAGTTGTCTTTCTAGAATATGTTAAGCTGGCTTTTATCCTCTCCGACTTGAGGACGGAAAGCTTTGTAAAGAATACCGTTAATAGTTCGCGATTCTTCTGGTCTTCTTTCATCGTTGTCGAGTATTTTGTGCTCTTAGACGCTTGCTGTGGTCGTCCCGTGTTTCCCTCTCTAGAACTTGGTCGTGGTTCCCCCCCACGAAGCCCTCGTGGTACATGTAGCCGATTCATGTGCGTCTAGCTTGTGTGGTCCTCGCTATTTTACAATAATGCTAGCTGTGTAGTCTCGCAATGTCACAAGAAAAACGTGCTTCTTAACAACTTTAGCGCTGTATCTCCCCAACTCTCGCTTTCTTTTTCTGGTGTGAGTGTTGATAGCTAGCTTTTCTAACTCTTTCTACCTTGCCTGTTTAGCGTCCCCCCCCCCATAGTGGTTCTGGGAAGGGAAGTCAACTCTGCCGATGTCCAGCTCAACGATTTCAGAATGTCGATCAAATTAGAACAAAGAAGGGAACAGCGCCTCTAACGTGTAGGTCCTTTTTGTTAAAATGAACCCAGTCATGTCAATATTTTTCTTTCATTTTCTATCTTTTCCAAATGGATTTGGAAAATGTTGGTAAGATTAAAAATAAAAGTTTGGAGCTTTGCGGCTGCCTTGTTTTCATTAAATCAATGATACCACTGCCGTTTTATCGATTACAAGTCATTGCAGTAATCAAAGATCTAGTACTAGAAGGTTCCAGGAACCAGGTTGGAAGTATGGAGGAACAGGAAGTTTCTTAGGGCTGGAGATAATGAGATTTATGATTGTTTTTAGATTAAAAATTTCACAGGTATCCCTTAACTAGGGACTACACTTGGGACCTTAAAATAAGTTCCCCAAATGTCCCTGAAGTACGCACCTACAGGGTTTGACGGGGTTCAAAGTTCTTCCATCAGATGGAACTAATTCAATCTCCATGTAGACTTTGTGATATTTATAACCACATGAAGGTTCCTGGTCATTGTAGCCACGGGTCACGCTATAAATGAGCCTTCAATAACTTATCTTAATGTCTGGATATTGGAGGTAACTTAGCTAACTGCAAGCGTTTGGTTTTTTGGATGTCCCTGAAACGGCCGCAGGGGGATGGTCAAAGGGATTGCTCACGGCTGCTGAAAGCGGGATATGGATCTTAACGTGTCGAGGCAGCTCTGCGACTAAGCTAGCTGGCTGTCCTCCCATCAGGATTGTACAGTAACTGTACAGAAACAACACTTCTCATCTGGCATGTCGGCGTCGTTTCATTTCTTTGATAAGTGGTTTGGGCCCTTTGTTCTCTACCTCTCCAATTTTTTTACATTTGGTCTTTTGTTTCTCTTTACGTTTTTATACTCTGCATGATGGCCTGCTCTATTTGTAAGATCAGCGGTTCTGCGTCTGTGTGCTTGGTGGCTCTTTGGTGTGAAGGCACTACTGTCCTTATTCACGATCGATAGCGTGATGTACAGCTAACAAAGGGAGTCAGCTGAGCTCAATGCGATTGAAACACAACAGGACTACAGACCACCGTAGTCAATCCCAGTAGCTACTAGCCGAGACTGCAGGGTATGAAACGTTATCAGTGTGGTTGATTTACCCAACTACAGAGTGTTTGGCTCCGAAGCCCTTTATTCAAGTCATTTATCCTGAATTCGAACTAGCAACCTTTTTTTACTTTATTTTTCTAACTTAATAACAATTAGGATACTGCCACCCACCCTCTTCCTCAAATATGAACATTTATTTATGGGGGGGGGTGAACCCCCTCCCAACATCAGGAGATGTGATCAATTGTGTCTGCTTTGCCCAGGGCCGACGGACTGCGGGTGGACAGGCTTGGGGGGGCCCAAGTCAAAGGGAGGCCCATGGGAATGAAATTTATTTTTTATTTCTTTCAAATTTTCTACCATCCCCTAGTGGTAGGAGCCGCACACTGCGCTCAGCGGCCAATTGCTGCTAAGACACATCCCCCCCTCAACAATTCTGCGGAGGGGGCTGATAGTGGGAATTTGGGGGGGGGCCATCAGTACCTCTTGTATACAGGGCCCAGAATTTGGTGCTACGGCCCTGGCTTTGCCCAATGGCACTTCTGCAACCCGGCCACCCCTCAGTGGACTCACTTCCAGACAGGCGGACCGCCGTTCCTACCTCGCTAGTGACGTCATGCTCTGGAGGAGAATGTACGAGAGCAGAACCTTCAAGAAGAACTTGCAGCTTGAGGAACTGCTGTTACGACCAGCCTGGTTCCTCTGGGAGGGGCTAGCGTGTGCATGCTAACGCTAGCCCTTCGCTGTTGTCTTCTTGCTCTGGACACGCATGATTTGAATGTGATGATGAAGAATTAATTCCTACTTCCTGTTCTCCTCCATTTGTCTGCTCCCAACTGTTTTAATTTTATTTTCGGTTAATGAGAAACACAAAAATTCTTGTTTGGAAAAGGCAAGGTGTTTTTTTTTGTTTAATAATCTTTTTCCTCAAGATAGCATCATTATTTTACTTGAGCCAAACAGCAATGGCGCTGATTGCCTCACGTTGCCTGGCGCCCTCTGCTGGTATTGTTCTATAATACAGCCGGTATTGCTGAAGTTCATTGATACCAAGGAGTGAATAGCGAGGTTTCAACTTCGTCCTCATTTGTGGTGAGAGATTGACCTTTAGTTATAGTTAGTTATTTCTACATGCAGTGATGAATGCCTCAGTTTCCTGTCTCCACATACTGAACTCACACACACACACACACACACACCTTCCGTAGTGCTGCATTTAACTACAAATGTCATTTTCTCTCATTTCGCTGAGCTCTTAAGGCATTACACCCCATAATACTGCACACCTCAACTGACCTGTGACCCCGATGCCAAACGACGCCAAACATTTAATTTCCTGTCTCCTCCTCCCTGTCTTCCCCTCCCTGTCTCATCCTCCCTCTCACATTTGTTAAACAAAAAACAGGAAATTAGTATATAATGGATTGTACTAGCGAGCATGGACAGTGAAGCAACACGTTAGTTAAGTGACAATAGTTTTTAATAAATCATGGGCTTTAATTTCTCAGCGGTGTGTTTGTTATTTGTGTTCTATGTTTTGTTTTTTTGGAAGAAATAAAGGCATTTTCCATTAGCTCATGGTCTGTGTACCCATATGTCCTGAAAGGTTTAATGCCAAAGCAAATATGGAGTGACTTTAGGGCCAATATTACACAGCAAATTTGGGCCTAAGGAATAAACTCACATGGAGTTAAAATCAACTCAATCCAAGTGTATATGTAAGACCATCGAATACACTCTGGGCCAGGGTTAAAATTACTCTTTTCCGGGAGTTGATCTTTTAACCCTTTTCAGGAGTTAAAACTGAACTCTTTTGGGAGTTAAAACACTAATCCCATGTGGGGTAAAATTCAACTCTCACCTTGAGTTAATTTAAATGTGAACTCCTTAATGGGAGTTTATATTCAACTCCTTAATGGAGTATACAAATATATTTCTATTTCAAAACAAAATGTTCTAGATGAAAATTAATACAAAAAAACATTGATGACTACACATTTTTATCAAAGTGTTTCAACAATCATGCAGCATTGAGGCTTAAGTTCAATGTAACAGCAAACATTCTAAACGACTATGAGAGCAGCATAACAGGTGGCACATTATGAATGCAAGGTTCCACTTAAGGTGGAGGCAGCGATTCTGGAGAACGCTTGTTGTCAATCAGTGAATATCTCCTCACCATCCGCTACCTGTCTGTAGCCTCCTGTGTGTGCTAAAAACACACACATACAGAGTTAATTTATTTCAGCGATTCTCCAGAATCGCTGAAATAAATATACAAAAATAAAATCCCTATTTATTGCATTAACTCTTCAAATGGTAAATGCAAAGTGCACCTTTCCTTAGAGATGAAATGTTTGATCAAATATCCAAATAGCAATCTGACCTCATATTGACCAACCCCTTCCAAGATATCATGCATAATGTCAACAGCATAATTTTCTGCAACATTGAAATATCCTGATGTGTTAAGTATGCTCATTCTCTTGATACCAAATGAAGAGGTTAATGTTGGGTCATTTACCAAACTAGTATAATGTTGCTCATTCAGAACTGGTGATCTTAAAGTCAAACGTGGGTCGTCTTCTGAGAAAACTGACTGAGTTGAAGATTTATCAATTACGCAAAATCTACAGAAATGAAGAAAGAAAGCACTGAATGACTCCACGAACCCAAGAATGCTATGCATACCTAAGTTATCGCCAGTAATTTGTGCAAGAATGCCACGTATGGAAACCTCAGCAAACGGAACAGCAATCCCAGAAGAATCTAATATTTTTAAGTCTTTTAACAAGGGTTGCAGGATTTCAACGATTCCGTATCTTTTAGCATCTTGTGCATGAAACAACGATACAAGATGCATGTTCATTAAGGCAGAATTCACCGTGGGGTGAAGATTTCGTAGGATAAAGTAAAGGCAGCCGACTTTATGTATTCCTTTTTTTTAACCTAGAGGATTGGCACACTCAAAATCGTCATAATATAATTGAATTTGGAGGGCAAACTTACTAATTGAAAACAAAGGATGGCTTTTGAAGTAGCTTTCATCACAAAAATGCTCATATTTGTCACTCTGAGTACATGTTTGCATCATCTGTGCTGTTGCGTGTCATGGTCGAAAGGAGTTTCATGAGGCACACACGTGTTATCAATAGGAGCATGTATCTTAATTAGTAGGGGTGTAAATCTCTGGTTTCATCAGGGTACGATATTAAATCGATTCATTGGACAACAAAACGATATTTGCCGATATCAAAAGTCTCCCGCGATACGATTTCGATGGCCTGCGATCGATATGAGACGATATCATATGCCCATTTAACACAACCTGTTACATTCACATCAACTCACAAAAAAAACGTAATTATAATTTAAACATTTTATTGCTTTTCTCTTCCAGATGTTAAACAAAAACCATACATTTAAGAGCTTAACTTAAGAGCCTATAAAAGCTTTCAGAACAAATGTATTTGTAACCATTTCACCATAACAATAAATTATATAATCAAATACGTCCTCCACTGTCCTTTGGGAGGTTTTTCTTAAAAAAAAAAGAACAAGCTTAACTTAAGAGCCTGTAATAGCTTTCAGAACAAATGTATTTCTTTCAGAACAAATGTATTAGTAACCATTTCACCAAAACAATCAATAATATAATAATCAAATATTTCCTCTAGTGTCCTTTTCTTTAAAAAAAACAACAACTGGTCAACATGCTCTGCGGACAAAACACTGCGTTCAGAGCGGATAATGTCTCCAGCAGTGCTGAAAACACGTTCTGAAGGTACACTAGTACCAGGAATGCACAGGTAGGTTTTGGCAAGGTTTGCCAGGAGGGGAAACTCAGTCTGATGTGTTTTCCACCACTCCAACACATTACCTTCCAGGGGCAAAGGGTCAGTGTCTTTATACTTGGCAACTTCTGCATGGACCAGGTCTCTGGAGGTCTTTTGCCTTGGGTCAGCAGTGCCGAACGTATCGCCAAAGAGGTCCTGAAATGCCTTCGACTTTTTGGGAGCTGGAAAATATTCTAAAATGACACAGAACAAAAGACTAAATTAATTCAGAAGAAATCTATTTTTATTGCACTTCAAACACTTACTCAGTTAGCTGAGTACAGATAAACTCATTCATACACTAAGTCAATAACACTTTCCACAAGCAGGAAAAATACACACCTTGTTCTTGCGCCTGGGATGTCTCAGGGGTTGGCTCCAAGTCAGGCTCTTCATCAGTTTGGTCAGCAGATGAGGGAGGAGGTATGTTCTCCTCAACATTTGTCAAAGTGTCATCCTGTAGATGATCATGATCACACACACACACACAATTAAATGGAAAGCATTTTAACAATAAGAAAAGGCAAGATTTATGAATATATTTTAAATATATTTATATTTTTAAGTGTATCATCAAAACTTAACTATAACAGACAAAAAATATTAGCTTACTTTCTGTACCCACAGCTCTGAAGCCTCATATGTGATGCTCTGGAAGGCCGCTTCTTTCTCCTCTTCACTTAGAAAGGGCAGTCTTAAATCTTGCATCCAAAGCAGAATATTCCACTCTTCACATGCCTCTCTCAAAACTTCCGCAAGATTTGCACCCGTGTGTGTCGTTCAAAACACGAGTCTGAAGAACAAAATTCTTCATCTGCCAGTCAGCGTCAATATGGTGGCTGGTCACGGTTACGTATGCTTCTGTTGTACAGGACGTCCAGCCATCTGTATTCAGAGCGACTCGTTTTGCTTCCATCAACTCACGTTTAACGTTGTCTTTAGCTTGATTGTATAGCTTCGGTTTGCAAGTTTCACTGAAATACTGTCGGGATGGGATGTATATTTTGGCTCCAGAGTATGAAGTAGCTCACGAAAGCCGGCGTTCTCGACAACACAGTACGGCCTCATGTCTTTGCAAATGAAATGTGAAATGGCAGCTGTGATGAGTCGCTCTTTTAGAGTTGTGGTTTAGTTTTTGTGGGAAAAAACTGCTCAGGGCTGGTGTTGACAATGCCGAGCTGCCGTCGGACACATCGACGACGTTGCCGCGTGCTTCATGGGGGTCAATGCCGTGTTTCTTTTTGAGGTGCCCGGACAGGTTAGTTGTATTTCCCGAATATTTAATGTTGGATCAGCACTTTTTGCATAAAGCATGCATTTTGTCCGTTGACCCGTCTTTTTTCAGAAATCCGAAATATTTCCACACCGCTGACTTGTATCCAAGAGGGGATACAATAGCCTCGGCATCATCTTGGCCGTTAGTAGGATTAGCCGTGCTGCTGCTAGAAGCCAAACTAGACACCCTCCCATTCAAACATGTGCTCTTTGCGCTCATGATTGCCTCGTTTAACAGGTGAACCAGTAACGCACATGAACGGCTTGGCGCGCTTGGCCGGAAATAGTGTCACAAAAACCCGCGCAAGGAGATTGTCAAAATAAAAGCGTATAATACAGCGATATG
>OMPA01115555.1:0-16375 GCA_900312635.1 Pollachius virens
AGTAGATTTAAGTCATGCACACACCTCTGAGGTCTCGAACGTCCACTCTGACACTCCTGTTAAATTCGACTCGAAGTCAGGAAACCCTCACAGGACACCTTCTCCTGTCATAGTCCACTCCAGCCCCGGACTGTCAACTAGCTCTCTCTATCCACACACATCCCATTCGATTGGGAAGGTGCATCGGAGACAACCCTTTGGAGGACTTTTTGTTATTGGTTTGTTTGGCATAGCAGATCTTATTTGAACATCATGGCGCTGCGACAGAGCTCTGAAAAAGAACCTCTCGTCGAGCTGTTCATCAAGGTGGGTCAATCGGATCTGGTTACGTCACTTATGGTCACTTTCTTATGTTGCCGAGACGCTCCTAGACCCTAATTGGTTTTCAGTGTTGCCAACTGATCGGCTTTGGTTAATATAAACTGTGATTAATTTGTCAAATCTTTAACAACTATTATTATTACTTTATTTTATTTTATTTTCAATAACTTTAATAACTTTGAATGTCGGCTAGGTTTCCTTCAAAGAGCGGTGTGTGTGGGGGGGCGGTCTTTTCAGGGCATAGTTGTTTCAGTTTCTGTGATTAACTTATTGTGTTTATTTTTCCTTGATGAAAGTGGGGTGAAATAGGTATTCCCTTCACTTGAAATAAGTGTTCAAAGAAATAGTATAATTACCAAAAAACTTGTTTCAAAATGATTTTCCATGGGTGAATGACTCACTTTCACTTTTTCATAATCCAGCCCTGGCTTTGTTATAAGGTCAGAGAGTTCATAACAAAGTTGAAGTTAATGTTATTCAGAGGTAACTCTAAATTTGAAGGGCATCATATTGAGATACAAAGAGCAGCAGATAGCGAGGAGCCTGAATGTTTGTGTATCCTCCTCCACGTGTCGTCCGTTTTTATCAGCAAAGTTTGATGACAGGCACTGGAGTCCATCTTATCAATGCTCACCCAGATGGAGAATAGTGTTTCTGGAAGCCCCTGCATGCAAACCTGTGCCAGGCCCACTTATTAGACATACAAACGTGGAAAAGTTTACTAAATGCTCTATAACAGTCAGCCGAAATTATAATGATAGCCAGGTCTGCATTATTTTTACCAAAAGCTACCAATATTTCAATGTTAATGTTGAAATATTACCTAATTCAATATAAGGGTAGTTTAATTTACACACAAAGTAACACAAACGCATATGCAGTATACTTTAACTTTAATTGGTCAACGGCACTTGTCCCAGGGAAAACATATAGATCAGTATTATAATTATAATATGAATAATACTATAACTTATCAACTAATAAAACCACCCTAAGGAATCACTGCATTCCTTCCCAATGTTCACTGAAAAAGTATATCAATGGACCTGGCACACTGCCTGGATAGGGCGTGAGGGAGGAATGAGGAACCGTAAAATGGTGCCATTCCATCTTTCCCTCCGACATGTTTGATTGTTTCCCTCTTGGAAAGATAATAGGCCTCGCTGTGTACTTTATCAAGAGTATAATCATGGTCAGAGCAGTACAGGCCATTCTCTTAATATCAGGGAACATCCAGTTAATGTGTGATTGCATACTTATGGTATCATATAAACCACGTTGTATAAATACAGTACAAATCAAAGACGGTATAGGGTCACAGCTTTCTGATTTACTCTTCTTATCTGTTTCTTTCAGGCGGGACATGATGGTGAGAATGTGGGGAACTGTCCATTCTGTCAAAGACTCTTCATGGTTCTGTGGCTGAAAGGAGTCAAGTTCACAGTGACTACAGTCGATATGAGGAAGTAAGCTCCCCTTCCCCCATGTCGCTGAACTTCCTGAGCATCTGGCCTACAAGGGCATTTACACAGAAGCTTCAGGATATTTGTTTTCTTAAAATGCCAACTAGTTTCAACTGTAAGTAGGCTTTTCCCTTACGGAGTGTGCCACTGGCCCTTGTTAAACCCAGCATTTCTCAAAGGACCATGTGTGCTTTAAAACCACGCCTTTTTTTTTATAACTGAGCCTTTCATCAATAAAGCCCTCACTGCCAATGCTGTTGAGCAAACTATTAAAAGCGGATTTTGATGACAGCCGACCACACCTGTGTGTTGTTCACTAAATCACCAATCATTGGTCAATTCACAAATCCACCACACACCCTGTATTGCCTCTCTCACTATGTCCACTGCATTCAGAAGGACACAATATACCTAACACGCTAGATTACAAACTGAGATGATTGTGACCTCGTCGTTAAGGGGTAGTGAACAAAACATTGACCTTTTTTAAGATAAAGCCCTCACTCACTCACACACCATTTCCCTTCTCTGCTTTGTGTGCAGGAAACCAGCAGAGCTCAAGGATCTGGCTCCTGGAACCAACCCCCCTTTCCTCCTGTATAATGGCACGCTCCAAACGGACTTCATTAAGATTGAGGAGTTTCTAGAACAAACATTGGCCCCACCCAGGTAATACAGAGTGTATTCATTATTGAACAGAAGGCCTACCAGAAGCCTTCTCCACTCCACCTCCAGGCCATTGAAACTATAAGGTTCATGTGTTAGGTCATGGAAAATAGTTGTGAAGGATAGAAAGAGTACACTATATTATTACATGATGAATGAATATTATTACATAAATCAAGTGCAATAGATTTGTAATTATGTTGAAGATTTACACTCCACAGTACATTACTACTATGACATTGACATTATTATAATTGTTATTATTATTATTATTATTATTATTAGTAGGAGTAGTAGTAGTAGTAGTAGTAGTATGAGTAGTAGTATTAGAAGCAGTAGTAGTAGTAGTAGTAGTAGAAGCAGTAGTAGAAATAGTATGTACTAGTAGTAGTAACAGTAGTCATATTAGAAGTTTTAGTAGTAGTAGTAGTATGTACTCACAGTATGTACTAGTAGTAGTACGATTACTGGTAGCTGTATTGCTGTGATGAGTAGTAGTAGATATAGTAGTATACTGCAAAAGATAAACTGGTGCTTAAAAATGCATATATATGTATCGCCTTGAGCTGAAAACCCACCTCCAGCTTTCTGATCTCCTCCACAGGTACCCTCACCTGAGCCCTCTCAACAAAGAGTCCTTCGATGTCGGTGCTGATATTTTTGCAAAGTTCTCTGCTTACATCAAGAACAGTCCAAGTAACTCCTGTACGTTGGGCAGAGTCCATTAAGTATTTATAAAGTTATCGAGATTATCTAGTTTTCTCACTGATTTCCAAATAAAAAACGAAATAATACAAAGAAAGCTAAAGCAAACATGACATAATAATTGAATAACCTTAATCGAAGCCAAAGACTGCACACAATCAGAAACGTAACAATGATTCTTGTTTTGTGACTAGTCCATGAAAAAAATCTTCTACGGGAGTTCAAGCGTCTGGATGACTACCTGATAACCCCGCTTCCTCAAGAGATCGACCACAACTCCAGACAAAATATCGTCATTTCCAAGAGGAAGTTCATTGATGGAAATCACCTCACTCTGGCGGACTGCAACCTGCTGCCCAGACTGCATGTGATCAAGGTAAAATTGATTTAAATGTAATGCTTTTAATATTGTTGGTGTAGGCCTCAATCACTTTCCAATTGAAGAGGGAGTTATTTAAAAATATCAAAAGCCAAATAACTAGTTTAGTAAAAATTAGGGGCGGATGTTTGAAAAGGCTGTATCTATGGATAAGAGAGTCAACCTAAAATGGAATGAGTGGATTGCTGCCTCTAGGTTCATATAATTACCGATCATATTGAATAGCAAGCTTTCAAATCTGTTCACCCTCACAGTGTATTTGTTTGCATTTCTCAGATCGCTGCCAAGAAGTATTGCAACTTTGACATCCCAGCCCAGTTCGTAGGCGTGTGGCAGTACCTTCAGAACGCCTCAGAAAGAGAGGAATTCAGCCAGACTTGTCCGGCCGACATTGAAATCGAGAAGGCCTACTTCCGTGTGGCCAACAATAGGAAATAAAGTCATTTGTTCTCGCTCATCTAAATAATGTGTGTGGGGATCCATTGGCAGGAGTCCAAAGACACTAAGAAAAACTTTCAAAAAGCGATATTTAATTTGCGCCAGGATTCTAGCTTACAACCCCAAATGATACCATAGAATAGAGAACTGATCTGATTATATTGCATTTGTGTCTGTGTAATAATTCCCACAGAAAAAGGATAAGTATGTAATTGAATGTTAGAATTTAGCATTTAGCTCTTAGCATTTAGCTCTTTGTGTCTATATTGTAAATAAACAGATTTAACATAATTATTGTTGACAATGACAATTCTAGTGTAGTTCAAATCAAAAACTGATTGATTACAGTTCCATAGCAATGATTTTTATAGTTAAAGTTCTACAAAAATATATATTTTGCATGAAATAATTGTTATTAATGTTTTGATTTGTGCCGCTGTGTGTATGCATGTGTGTTTGTGTTATCCAATGCTTGAGCAGCAATTAAGATAATAGTTTAAACATTTGAAAATGTATAAAAGAAATAGCCTCTCAACTCATACAAATGCATTAGTATGGATTGGAATACTAATATAGTCACTATTATGCCAACCCTATAGACGTATTTTCTCCTTTCAATTTTAACATTTACCATGACGTTTTTATTTAGAGTCTGTGCATATGTATGATCGTTAATGACAAAGTGACACTGAAATGGGAGATAGAGAAGAGAGATTGGGAGAGAGACAATTAGGGAACATATTAGCAATAACGTTTTTTTATTGAAATGAATAAATTCAACATAAGTTTATTTTTGACAACGAAGAGAGAATATATTAAACTTTAAAAAAATATATTTGAATACATATTTGTTATATTCTTGGCAATATGTATAAACAATATTTTGTGTCCAAGATTAATGTCCAGTTTTCAACACAAGAATATGATGAGGACGAGAACTTTTGATCGTCATGGAAACATCCTAGTTGGTCACACAGTATTTCCAGAAGCAGGCTGTCAAGGTAACAAGAAAAATAAAATTAGTTGCAAGAACAGAAACGGATTTGAAACAAATCCTATTCTACTGAAGCTTGCTGAAGCAAGAAAAATAAAATTAGTTGCAAGAACAGAAACGGATTTGAAACAAATCCTATTCTACTGAAGCTCGCTGAAGCAAGAAAAATAAAATTAGTTGCAAGAACAGAAACGGATTTGAAACAAATCCTATTCTACTGAAGCTCACACGTGTGTCATTCATTTACAACCTCAGCCCCCCCTGAGATGAACTACAGTTACTTAGCTGACTCCAAGTTGACCCCTAAGAGCTGTAAACCTCTCTATACCTGGCTAAACTCATCCTGACAGGAGAAGACAGGGAGGGCTGTACGACGGCAGCAAGGAAGAAGGAGCCCTGTTCATTCTTCCCCTCACTTTACTCATACTGACTTACACGGTAAGGTTGACAAAGTAATGCTTGGTGGTAATGTTGTAAACTGTTTGGATATATGCTAGAAGTGATTTTCATTACGATCATCCATGTCACATCTTTGTTAACCCTTATATGTGTCATAGGGATCTATTTTTTTTTCATTATACGTGGCAACTTTACTCCAGATTGTGTATCTGGAGTAACATGGGCCCACATGGACACTACCAGAGGCCAGTGATGGTTAAAAGGCAATTTCATCTCATAAGCACAGGTGGTTTATTATGTCTGCTATATATCAGTTGAATTATTAAGGTGACGAGAGGATTACAATCACAGAGTACCTCACTGCTCTACATCTGATACAACTGTAAGGTGTATATGTATGTTCAGTTCTGGGAACTGGGGTTGGGGGAACAGGGGAGGGGCCTAATTTCTAGGCCCAATGCAGATGGCGTTGTGATTGGCCAGTGCATGTAGGAGGAATCCACAGACTTTGGGAATATAACATGAAGCCCAACCCCAAAACAGGAGTTCTTTGCAAACCAAGTCAGGTTTTTTGTTACTTGTGACAAGTGATAATAAAGTTTTTATCTTTCAAACTTCTGCCTTCTCGACCTGTCTTGGTTTGTTAAAGGGTTGGGATTTATCCATGTTAGTATAACTGGTACAACAGGAATGACAGTAGGACTAATGACACAGTGAAGTAATTGTCATCTCCTATTTGCCATTTAATCAGCTGCCTTGGTTCTTTTATCCTTCTTGCCTCTGGCAATACAATTACACCTATCTAAAAATGCCCACACAATGGCAGAACACTGAATCCCAATGCTCACCCCTCTTGTTGGTCTTAGGTAAGCTCTGCTTGGATCGACGGAAGCCCTGCGAGCGAAGCTTGTCCGCCACTGCCAACTTCAACACCACTTCTTTAAGGTCGTCCACCTGGAGCCCAAAAACAACAAACCGGCTTTAATGTCACCATAGTTTTTCTTCAGTTCCCATTCATTATTTCATGATCAGCTGGCCTACCATGTTGGAGTATGACTCTTTGGGAGCAGAATCTTTAGTGATCCCTTTGAGAGAGATAGCAACAACAAAGAAATGTAAATTAAGTACAAGCCTAACTCGGTGTACTTCGGCGATTTCAAATGTAATTGATCTCTTCCAGAGGGCTGGCCTCAATGACCTATAATTTGTCAATTCTACCTTTGATCCAGGAGTCCCTGTCCCCATAGAGCTGATTGAGAAGCGGATAGAGGTTGTTCCCCTCTCTCTGTTCCCCCTGAACCGGGCTCTCTCCATCCTCCACCTCTGCCGCTAACTTCTGTATGAAATCTGGGAAGATCAATTGTTAAGTTTTGACATACGTGGACATGTCTGCAGTTGGGGACATGCAGCTTTGAACACAAACATTCCTAATTGCATGCATCATAATGAGCCAATGAGGTTGAGGTGTGGCTTTTGTTTTATTAAGTATATAGACGTAGTTGCTAAATATAAATACCATCATGTTATTTTAACATATGGATTTCAGGACTCTACAGGACGATCTCGTTCCAGTTTTTCTTACCTGCCTGTGGTTCCGGGTCGGCATCAGGATAAATCGGTAGAGCATGGGTCCTTCTTGCAGAGCAGATCACAGCAAAAAGGTAGAACAGCGCTAAAGAAAGCATAGTGACCGTAGCTTAAGGGGGCCTGAGGGTGGACTAGCTCGGCTTGGTGAAAGAACTTCATATATATAGGTTTCATGGCCCATCCATCACAATCAGATCAATGCATTATCATCACTCCCGGTCTCCTTCCTAATGGTTCTGACGTGATGGACCTGTCGTCACAGACACGATTCAGGGGACCCTGTCAATTCATCCCCAGACTATCTCTGCTTGTACAGCGTGCCATAACAAATGTTGACTCTAACAGCTATCAGTGACTGACCAGGGAAGGTGTTGAGGCGCTCTCCCATTTATATTGTGAGCGTGTCTTTGATGGGTTCTGATGAACTGATATAGGGTTAGACTTTTATTGTATCACTGCAACTGCTGCGTCATCCTGTGTTCAAAGACTTTCATTGTTTTTAAAATGGTGAGATTTTGTTAAAAAATCCAGGGAATGATAACAGGAAAATACTTAGTGTTCTGGTGTATTTCTGACATGAATATCCAATGAATATAACTTACTTTATTCGATAAAATAATATTATAATTGATTATTAGTTGTTATGCCTTCCCTGGAGTTTTGAAGAACGACTGAGGTCATTGATCTCAGGATGGGGTAATCGTAGCCGCAGCTAGAACACTCAAACTCCTTAATCACAATGCGCTCCCATGATTATAAGCAAAAGGTCTATATATTTTTGGTCTGATTATTGGACATTTTAACTGATTTAATTTGTTAAAACCAATGCCTTTTCAAAAGTTGGTTAAAATAAAGCTGCTGTATGTCAGTTTTGAGAGTTGCAAAGACTGCCTGTCAAAATGAACATCCCAAAGAAACGGCCACTCCCTCTGCACTGAGAGGGGTCAGTATCAATGCTTTTTCTTAATGCTTAAGGCCTGATCACTCAGGCATACAGCAGTGGTAGAAGGCCTGTCATGAATAAGGAGCAATGTGTAATCGGGACCGAGTTGCTTCAGCATCGTTATAGTTAAACACTACTTTGATAATGAACACAATATTTTGAACAACCCCCCTGAAAATATTGATTCTATGTTCCTAATAGGAGCGGAATGCTATGATAAGGAACAATAATGTGCACATTGTAAGCACAGTTCAAGTTACTTACAAGTTCATGAGTTCAAGTGTCAAACCTAGATGAGGATTTATCACCTTAATAATGCCCTTCAGTCATTTACTAATTTAAAGATGAATGATTTAGCCGGCTTTTACAGAAAAACAACTACGCACTCGTTGCCATAACGACTTAACGCGTGGCAGCTGAGCTGCCATAAATGGTTTTGTTTTTTGCGTAAACTAGGTTCCTCTGGTTAGAAAATAAACACATATTTGAAGTTGCCTTTTGAATGCATTAGTTTTAATTAATAAATCACTTTTGTAATCAACATGATTCTTTTTTTTATCACTGTCTGGGGGATATATGTGTTAGCACGAAAGATTTGGAATTGACACAGCCGATAACCTATTGATGAAAGCAAAACAACAAGTTCATTGATTTAATGAGGCAGGTTTTTTTAACACAATTCATTAATTTATCATAAAAAGAGTTCATTCTTCACCCTGAGTGTGTATATTGACTATTTCTGTTGTTGAGTGACATGCTCATTGCAAGCTTCCTTTTTCTGTATGGTGTACCCCTACTGTCGACAAACACCCCCCGCCCCAGGTGGTGGTGTCAATTCTATGAAAGAGGGCATTCAAATATACTAGAATGATCAATTAGGATGCTGTAGCCCTAAAGGAAATGATGCAATGAGTAGGCTGCTTATGGGTCAAGGACAATATTAAGTGAGCTATAGACCCGGGGTCTCTTTTATATCAAAGAGGGTCTCAAAGGACATATACAATTATCAATCTGGGGGCTCCAGCCCTAGAAGGAGTGACTCGCAAAGGCTCAGCAAATATGTCATTCCCCCCCTTGGTCCCGGGAATGACATATCCGACATTTAGATTTCCAGCACTAACAGAAAAAAGTTTGCATAATCTTTTGCGGGATGAAGCCTCTCAGAACTGTGGCCCACAATACCTTGTTGATCAGAATGTGGTGTAAAGACAGTTTTTGAGATGGGAAGGTCCTAACGCCCTCAGACTTGACAACCTTATTCTACCCCGAATCTTGGCCCTCTTGGGCCCCGGGGACAGGAGGGGTCTGTGGTTAGATCACGCCTTTTTGATAAGAGACCAAAGAATTTTTACAGGTTAGATTCTTGCCACCTGTATCAATGTTCACCTGGTGTTTACTCCAAATAAAGCTCATTGACTTGCTCTAAGATTATAACTGACCCGAACAATTAACTGTCTTGTAAAGTTCATCAGTCCCAATTTATGATACCATAAGTTAAGAGTTAACCTGTATGACACATTCATTCCTTCAATTTTAATATTTGACACAACATTTGTATTTGGAGTGCGTGTGCATATGTATGATCGATTATTAGAGAAAGATAAAAAATAAGTTTGAGAGAAAGAGAGAGATAAAGAGACAGGGAGAGAATCAGGCACCATATTACCAATAAACTTTTTATTTTTGACAACGAAAGATTATATGCAAACGTAAAAATATATATTTAAATTCATCTTTTTTATATTCTTGGCAATATGTATAAAATAATAGTATGTGTAAAAATCAAATGTTCACTTCTCGACACAAGAATATGATGAGGATAAGTATTTTTGATCGTCGTGGAAACGTCCTAGTTGGTCACGCAGTATTTCCAGAAGCATGCTGTCAAGGAAACAAGAAAGATGAAATAAGTTGCAAGAACAGAAAACAGATTTGAAACAAATCCTACATCTTAATACAATATGTGTTAACCAATTTCCCCTGTATACAGAATGAGTTAATCACCTCATTGGTTAACATCGTGGTGAGTTTATCATCACATACAGGGTTAACCAGTCTAACAGTTGGACTGATGACAAGGTGTAGTTATTGTCATATCCCAGTGACAATTTAATTAAATGCAAAGCTGCATGTTTGGCTCCTTGCCTCTGCCCTCTGAACATACAATTACACCTATCTAAAAAATACCATACAATGGCAGAACACTGAAGGCTCACCCCTCTTGTTGGTCTTAGGTAAGCTCTGCCCGGATCGAAGAAAGCCCTGCGAGCGAAGCTTCTCCGCCGTTGCCAACTTCAACACCACTTCTTTAAGGTTGTCCACCTGGAGCCCCAAAACAACAGCTTTAATGTCACCATAGTTTTTCTTCAGTTCCCATTCATTATTTCATGATCAGCTGGCCTACCATGTTGGAGTATGACTCTTTGGGTGTAGAATCTTTATTGATCCCTTTGAGAGAGATAGCAACAACAAAAAATGAATATTAAGTACAAGCCTAACGCCGTGAACATGACAACGGGGCAATTTCTAATGTAATTGATCTCTTCCAGAGGGCTGGCCTCAATGGCCTTTAGTTTGTCAGTTCTACCTTTGTTCCAGGAGTCTCTGCCCCCATAGAGCTGATTGAGAGGCGGATAGAGGTTGTTCCCCTCTCTCTGTTCCCCCTGAACCGGGCTCTCTCCATCCTCCACCTCTGCCGCTAACTTCTGTATGAAATCTGGGAAGATCAATTGTTGCGTTATGACATTGTGTCAAGGGTGTCAATTTATCAATGTCAATGACTTGCTGTTGAGGACACGCAACTTTGAACGCAAACATCACTTATTACATACTAATTACATACTAATTACATACTAACATACATATCATATTGAGCCAATGAGGTTGAGGTCTGGGCTTTTAGTTTTATTAAGGATATAGACGTAGTTGGTGAATACACAAATGTCTGTGTATTACACAATTATATGTATATTATTTCAAGATAAGGATTTCATGAGCCACATGATCTCGTTCCAGTTTTTCTTACCTGCCTGTGGTTCCGGATCAGCATCAGGATAAATCGGTAGAGCATGGGTCCTTCTTGCAGAGCAGATCACAGCCAAAAGGTAGAACAGCGCTAAAGAAAGCATAGTGACCGTAGCTTAAGGGGGCCTGAGTGTGGACTAGCTTGGCTTGGTGAAAGAAATTCATATATATAGGTTTCATGGCCCATCCATCAAAATCAGATCAATACATTATCATCACCCCAAGTCTCCTTCCTAATGGTTCTGACGTGATGGACCTGTCGTCACAGACACGATTCAGGGGACCCTGTCAATTCATCCCCAGACTATCTCTGCTTGTACAGCGTGCCATAACAAATGTTTACTCTACATCAGCTATCAGTGACTGACCAGAGAAGGTGTTGAGGCTCTCTTTCGTTTATTTTGTGATTGTGTCTTTGATGGGTTGTGATGAACTGGTAGATATGGGGAATGAGTATAATTATAAAAAAAACATGATTGCTGGTTGATATGCGTGAGTCAAATGGTCCAAGTGTGAGACTGGTTAGCTCTGCAGATAAACCTTATTCTACATTATGTAAGGGCCAACTTTTACCCTTCGGGCCTGTGACACACGCTTTCACCTTCAGCTTCACACTCTCACGATGCCCAAGCAATTCTCTAGCCAAAACACTGCGCCAGCAACAGAGATGAACAGGTGAATGGATTATGGTCAAATAGTGCGCAATACTTTTCTCTGTGTTGGTTGGAAAGCTGGTCAAGTTCATAACCGGGAGCCAAGAAGGCTTTCAAGCAAGATTTTGATATTGGAAGAAACACGACATTGACTTTCATTCTTGAATGAACATGTGTGACCATCACATCTCTTCATAAAAATAAAATTTATCTGAAAACAGGCATAGATGTACGACGCACCAATCGTATATACAACGATTCAGACCCCTGAGCAGGGTGAATATGTGGGGGGCATAAACAAAATCTTGTGTTTATTTCTTATTTACACAACCTTTGCAGTTTTTTTGTGCATAAGATGAGAGGTAGGCATGCTCTTAAAATCTTAACCAGTCCATGTAAAAAGTCTGTCAACATTTAAAGGCTTCAGGAAGGAAGAGAGAAATGTTAGAATGTCCCCAACTGAAGTGAACGCCCTTTCTGAAGTGGAAATTCTGACATGAATGCAGTTTCCTTGTGCGGCATGTTCCAATAACAATTGCACCAGAATTCATAAATAAGGAGTCATTTGACAATTATATTCGACCATGACCTTTGTGATGGCCCAGCCGGTGAGTAGTGCCCCATATGGCCACATGGTGGCCACAAAGGCAGGCAAAGGCAGCCAAGGGGTATGGTGTTGGATGGGAGGAGGTAATACCCTAAAAGCTGTGTCATAGAGACCCAGCTCCACTCAGGTGTCTCAGAACTCTCGCAGGTGTGTTGAGTTCGCCTGGCAATCAGGAGGCCTTTTATACCCACCAGGACAAGCTGAAGACAGACTGGCTGGAGGAGCGTGTGGTATGGCAAGCCGAGTGCGCCTCAATTTTGAACAACTTTACGCCGTATTGAACGCCGTTCTGACCAACTTTACGCCGTATTGAACGCCGTTCGACAAACTCTACGCCGTATTGAACGCGTTTCAGCACGCGTTCTGAAAGCACTACGCCGTATTGAACGCCACTCAGCACGCGTTCCAGCACGCGTTCAGAACGCGTTCCAGTTATATGCTAATTAGCTCCCCCCCTGAATTTCTCAGCCAATAGCTTTGAACTTTTTTCACCCAATCATATGCATGGCTAAACACACAGACAACATCAGTCGAGTCCAGAGATCTTCTTTCGCAAATCTTTCCTGTTGCAAAGTTTGCTCACTTACCTACTCTACAGGCCTACTTGTTTATGGGGATAGTTTAGTGTATAGTGTGTCTATATATATGTATAGTAGTTTAATAATAAAATAGTTTGAAAGTGTACCTTTCATTTTGAGTTTTGTTTAGCTGCAAAAACCAACCTATCCATCGTTTTTAAAGTCTAAAGTTGTTAAGATGTTCTAAATTAAAGGGGGTTAATGTGGAGGTGTTGAACACTACAAGTACATACTTTGATTATACACTAAGTTACTTGACCGAACATTTTGTGTATGGTAAGTGGCAACTATGATCATAACAGAATGAAAAAGCAGACATTTATTTATAGCGTATCGTTTTTATTTCTGCATTACATGAGTCAGCTTGGTCTGTTCTGAGTACAATAAAAACACTAAAAGAGCGTAGAAGTTGAATTCCAATAATAAACAATAGGTAAAGCTTTGGAGGTCTGTCTGCTCTTCTGTTGGTTGGAATCCCCGAAGGATTGTATTTTTCAATTGTGGAGATTGATATATTGTATTGCTGTCCATTGAAATTACAGCAAGTTACAGTACATGCCCACATTTAACTATAATTTTAAATTCCATTAGATGTATACAAGTATGACTAAGTGTATACTTTATTAATCCCCTTGGGGAAATTCTTTCTCTGCATTTAACCTATCTGAGAGTACTATTAATACTACTACACCCGGAGCAGCATGCAGCCACAAAGTGGGGCACCATGGGGGGGGTACTCCAGGTGCCTTGTTCAAGGGCACCTCATTGGTGTCTTAGGTGTGATTCAAACCCACAATCCTCTGGTAATTGGTCCAGCCCCTTAATCGCTAGACGCCCCATTAAACAAAACACCCTCATGTCAGAACCACCTGCCTATAGGTAGAACTGACATAGGGAAGACCACACTGATAAAGTTTAAAAAATAACAATTCATTAAATTAACTCTCTACAAAAGCATATTGAAATGTTAGGTAAAAAAAGACGGTAAAGGGGAAGATGAGAAAAAGGCTGCAGCCAGCCCTGTGTATCGACAGGCCGGAGCAGCAAGCAGCAAGAGAGCAGCATGCTCAGTAAGAGGTTTTGTTTTAACTCAATTGTATTTGTATAGCCATTAATCACCATTACCGTCTCAAAGGGTTTAACAGGCCAAATATTTACGACATCCCATGTCAAAGGGCAAGACATTTTTTAATTAGCAAGGAAGAAATCTTGAGAAGAAACGCAGAGTGGGGGATCCCTGCTTCCAGGGATGGTCAGGAGTGCAATGGGTGCCATAATTGACATACAGTACATACAAACTTAAAGACAAAACATTAAATTGATGATGGGGTGCTGGCCGGTTAACCATGAGGAGAGTCCAGGCATACAGTCGCATTCACAGCAACACGCTAAAACAGACAGAATAGTGAATTAGAAGGGAAAAAGTACATAGTGGAAATGTATACTGCTACTAATTTAGTAACTGCATTAACAAAAGCACGAACAAACACACATCAGTCTTCACATCGCATCAGTATGGTTTTCTCACCCCTATGTTTCAAACGAAAGGCTGTAGAGGTGCGTTTTAAGCTTTTCTTTTAATAGCTCGACAGAGTCAGCTTCTTTGATCACCGGTGGCAGACTATTCCATAGGAACAGGGCTCGATAGGCGAACGCTCTCTGTCCAGATTTATTTTCATTTGGTAGCGAAAGAAGGCCAGCTCCCGAAGACTGGAGGGGCCGTGAAGGACTATAAGGAATGATGAGGTCCTTCAGGTAGGATGGAGCTAATCCATGCAAGGCTAGCAGTAGCACTTTAAAATCCGATCCGGAAGTTATTGGTAGCTGTAGACTTCTACTGGTAGAGTTAGGTAGACCCGAGAACAATGAATTACAATAATACAGTCTTGATGATATAAATGCGTGAATCAGTGTCTCTGCATCTGCTGCAGATAACAATGGTCTGATTTTTGCAATGGTTCTAAGATGGAAAAATGCTATTCTAGTTATACTTCTAATATGTTGGTCAAAGCATTGCAGAGGGTCAAACAGGACACCAAGATTTCTGACACATGCACTCTGCGGGATGGCCAAGCCATCCAGACATAGTGAGACTGTCTTAAATTTTCTCTGGTCCCGTTTTGAGCCGATAATTATCAGCTCTGTGTTCCCAGTATTAAGCTGCAGGAAGTTCTGTGACATCCAACTCTTCACTGCAGCCAGACAGGACTCAACCTTCTGGATCTGGGCTGAGTCCCTGGAAGCTAATTCCAAAGCTGCGGATAACATCGCCCAAGGAAATCATGTACATTGCAAAAACCAATAGACCAAGGACCGACCCTTTTGGGACACCAAAGCGTTGTCTGTAGTGCTTCTATTCTGAACCCTCATAGAGCACAAATTGTGTTCTATCTGTGAGGTAAGAATCAAGCGGTTTTGAGTAGCCGTTTTATCACCGCAGACGTGAAACTAGAGAGCGCAAAACCCCACAACACACACCCCTTGTCGGTGATTGGTTGGAATACTATTTATTTTGGTTTTGTTTGCGATCTCGGAGCATCAACCAGAGGGATTGTCTTGAACTCCAGGAGAGTCGCCTCAGAGTTCCCCATCCTACGGGGCAAGACCCCATCTTGCCCCGCAAGATGCAGAGGACAAGAAGCACGGCAAGCATCATTTTCTCTCTAATCAATGTAATCTTGTTTTCAAAGAAATCCATGAATTGACCTGCTAAGAGGGAGGAGCCTACACTCAGTCTGTTTTGAGTCAGATTCTTCACCGTGTCGAAAAATATAAACTTGGGATTGATTCTATTCAAGTTGATGATACTGGAGAAGTAGGTGAGCAGACCTTATAGGTGAGAAATACCTCAAGTTTGGTCGAGCGCCTTTTGCATTCAAGGATTCTGCATCCTTGCTTCAGGGTGCGAGTTTCTACACTAAACGAGGGAGCTGTTTTTTTCAGTGATCGCTTTCTAATTACAAGCGGAGCAACAGAATCGATGGCAGCCGACAAGGCATTGTTGAAGTCATCAGTAAGGCACTCCACAGAACCCCTATAGTTACAGAGGGGATCAAGTGAAAGGGGTAACTTATCTGTCAGCTGTAGTGGTTGCAGGGGTGATGCGACGACGGCTGAAAGTAGCCTGGTGATCGTCGCAGGGGCAGGATACCACCATCTTGAAGTGAGCAGAAAAGAAACCGGCGGTTTAGAGACAATAATCTACTATTTAAAGCCTGCCCAATTAGGCCTTCCTTTGACTCAGGCCCTGCCCATCCGGACAGCTCTACCTGCAGGCTGGGAGGAACGAGACAGACCAAAATATACATAGCCTGTTGGAGAGAGACTGACAGACCAAGCCCTGTAGAGCTGGGGCGTCACATCACTCCCCCCCTAAAGACAGAGGCCCGTACTCATGGGTCTCTGAACATTCAATCACCAATGCCCATAATCAATCACAATAACAAATACAAAATAATTCCCAAAACAATAATTAAAGTATTCATTCATTCACATTCATTCATGATCACAATCATTTACATCTCTGTAAAAACCCTCCTGGTGTGGTTTAGTTTTTTGGAAACTGTCACAAAGTTCCCTGTTCCTAAACATAGATGATAGGGATCCCATGATGGTTAC
>OMPA01115559.1:0-12669 GCA_900312635.1 Pollachius virens
TCCCCCTCCCACACGCGTGACCCGCCGGCACACAATCCCAAAGTGAATGGGAGGCCACACTCGAAGCCATGCGTTTGGTGGCGCCGGGCCGCTGGTCAGACCCATTTATCTCTCCAGTCGGATCATCATCACTATTTGATATCATCACACAAATAGTGCAAACTATACTTTTTCATTTGAGACAGTATCTTAAAATGTGAATCTGCCGCTGTTAACGTTAACTATTTGCCAGTGGCCGTGGTATAAGCGGGCTAATCCACTGTTCAATGGGCCGTACATTACGACAACAGCACACCCAGGATTGGATGATCCCTCATGCTGAGGTTATGTTTATGTTTATGTTTGAGCAGTTTATGACATCCATTAGAACTGTAATCCTAAGAGTACCAAGACTGTGTCCGGTGTGTCCTCCATCAGTCAGCTGTTGAAGCGGAGGGAGGTGTGCGTCCCGCTGAGGATAGAGCAGTTGTCCGCAGAGCTGGACGCCTGGAGGACCTGCGCATACACCAACAGCAGGTTGGACACACGCACTCCCCACAACACCCACACAGGCCGGCCGTCCTCTTTCGGATCAACCTTTGAAGTGCTTCTTTGCGGTTCAGTGCAAAAACACACACACTTTGTATTTAGTGATATATTAGCCTATAGTAAAATTGGATTGGTGGCTCTTAATTAAATTTGTGTGAAAACACACAATTATATCCACAATTACGAATTCAGCTTACTGTTCAATATTGCCTAATTTTTGCTTCCTAATCTTAATAGCTCAATGAGAGCTGATGTATTTCAGATTATCCTTTTGTTTCACACATATTCACTACACTATGTACTTCATATTATGTTAAAACTGTGTTGAATATCAATGTCAGCAATCTAATATAATAATAATCTGTCCGGTTTTCAACGATTTGGTTATGCAAGTGAATATCATCAAACTTAAACCGCTGCATCTCCCAAAACACCATGACACATGTTTGCATTTCTCTTTTGGATGAACATTTTGAAGGGCTTCTAATACCCCTCAGGATCTTAATGATTCTTCCACATCGTATTTGTCTCTGATAAAGCAGTTTTGGTTGACCTGGGATGTGTGTTTATGTTGTTCCCAGCAGCCCTCCTTCAGAGGAGCAGAGCCAGGAGTTCACCTGTCTACAGAACAGAATATGCCCCACTGAGATAGGTAATATGAACCTCCATCTATCATGTTTCCTTCATTCAAACTTACTATGTATTGTTATGTTAAAATATAGCTGGGGAACACATTGGAATAATTCGGTTTGTCAATTCTACATTAATATTACACTGAATTTTGAGGTGAAATACGATGATAATAATTCAAATAATTCAAATAATAACTAATTCCAATAATACCTCTTGTTTAAAAGGCTCTGTGGTTCTGTCCTGTCCCAGGCTCTGTGGTTCTGTTTGGCCCTGACTATGTGACCGGGTCCAACCTGCCCAGCCACTCGGACGTCCAGCTCTCCTGCTTCACTGGACAGAGGATACAGGTGGGTGTGCGTGTGTGCATGCGTGTTTATTCTGCTACAAAGTGCTTTGATTTGGTTGATTAGGAACTGATTTTACATTGGTGCCTTTCTTCTCCATGCAGGGCCCAGTGTTCCTCCTTGAAGACGGTAAATCAGCCATCTCTCTTAACGATGCACTCATGTGGGCCAAGGTCAACCCCTTCTCCCCTCTGGGGACGGGTGTGCGCATCGTCCCCTTCTGATGTGCTCACACCAGACACAACAGTCAGAGCCACCCTGTGGACACAGGGAGAGTAATATTGTTTTGGGCTGGGCCGCTGCGTTCACACATTACACATTTAAATTTGGTCCCATATCACTTTGCCTGATCTGTTTGACATTTTGGTTTGTACAATTCAGGAGAACAAGATTTGGTCAAAGCAAAAGGATCTGAATTCCTGTCCAGCCTGGGGAATCTTTCATTGTTGTCTGAAAGCACATGATAAGTCACAGAGCCTTCCTTTCACTTTTGTTCCTCATCTGAATGTGATCATAAGGTTTCATGAACATCTGTCTCTGAGCAACTAAAGCAGGCACAGGCCTTTAACAAAACCAAGTACTGCTGATTAGTTATCATCAAAAATTCACCATAACAAATCTATCAGCTGATATGTGTACATGATTTAAAGGCCTCTCTCGAACTCATTGAAAGTGTCAACATAGTATTTAACCGTTGAAGTTGGGCTCACTTAAGTCCAGTAAACGTATGTTTTTCAGCATTTGAGCTAGCCCTTTAAAAAACAAAGCAACAACATTGTATTTGTGTGTGAGAGTATGAAGACCACTGATGGATGTGTTGCCAGAGTGGGGCCCTGCAGGGAGCTCTGGAATCTTTTCTTAGTCAACTTTATCCCACACCTCACCGATACAGCCTCCGTAACCTGGCCCCACATGTTTTAGACGTCATGTTTCAAGGTATTGCTATAAAGAATGACATATAAATACAAAATGAGCCCAATAAACAGGGTTGGTGCCTTAATCTATAAATTCATAATCTATAAAAGCATCCTATCACAAAACGTAACAAGCCAGGAGATGAGTACCACCTACAAAGTAAAACTGTCAAGCGTATAGGATGTAGCACTTCATGAGCTTCTTTGATTGTTTCTTGTTTTCCATGTAAGCTCGAACAAAGCAGTCTTGGTTCAAAATCAATGTGCATACTTCTGCTAGGTAACGGGTGGGTCGCTGTCTGCTGAGAAGATGTACTTAAATAAAGGGGAACCCAGCTGTGGGTCAGATGTAGGATGACTGCCTCCACAGATGATTCATGTATCTTTGTGTATTGTACATTTATTGAAAAAGATTGTGAATGTCATCATAGTCAACTACAAAATTATAACCTTTTTTAAATAAATCATGACATTGAGCAACACGCCGTCCAGCCATGGGTTAATAAGCGTTGAATTCACTTTGTGTTTTTGTTACTTCCTACAACCCATGGTTGCACTTTCTGACTTCAACTTGAATAGTTGATTGTTGCGCCTGACGTTGGAGGAACGTTTTTACATTGTTATTACGTACATTGTTATTACTTTAAACAGTAATTCAAGTAATTAAAAAACTATTATTTAAAACATGCCATTGGAAAAATGTTTGAGAAGTTTACTACCGGAGCCCTAAGCTCCTCCTCTACCTCCTAGACCGTGTAGAAGTTAAGATGATTTCAAATTCCCATCAAAGATCCTCAAGGTAAAATTTGAGAGAAGAGAGCTAGATTTCGTAGATCAACACACTTGTGATTGACTGACAAGATATATTCCTCAATTTATCAGGGAAGCGATAAGCCTGAAATCGCCTGAATAATTAGCAAATAGGTTTAAGCCTGGAACTTCTTAATTCGTTTTCGATTTCCAAGGGCCGCCAACAACCAGACCCAAACACCTTTGGACACAATTTGACGGACCTACAACCAATCAGAGCAAAGAGACGTGTGATGTAGCGCTGAAAGCTGTTGGTATAATACATTTGACCAAACCCTGTCCAAAGTACAATACATCTTGCTTATCAACAAACGCTTAAGGTGCAGTTTTCATCTTCTTTTAGAGAAAATTAAACTTCCAGTTCGCTTATTACTGTTGCAAAAATCATTTACCAGACTGCTCCACATCAGCAGCCATCTTGGTCATCTAAAGGTTGGGATTTGCCTGACCCAGGCCAGGACGTCTGGAAATCTGTCTGAACAGGAAGGGGGCCAGACAGTCTGCCAAATGAATGCAAATTAAACATCAGCTTTATTTGTACAGCTTTTGTTGTTGTTTTTTGTCTGAAATATTGATAGTTTCAAACAGGCAGGCGGCGTCAGCGAGAAACGAGAAAGATATTTTCACACGCACTTCACTCACAAATTCAAATAATACCTCTTCAATCTTACCTACTGCACCTTTAAATTATCTACACTACCACAAGGTGTTCTTACATCTTGTAAAACAGTTAACTTCTGGTATATTTTTGTAATTTCTTGACAAAATCACAAAGAAAGTGTGAATCTGCAGACTATTAACTACGAAGGAGCCAGCACAGCGAAGAACATGTTCAAGAGGGGAGTGTGATGTCATGCCTACCTGGACTCTAGGAGCTCTGTGTGTCTGAGTCGGTGCTGGGGGGGCAGCAGGAACAAGGAGGGAATGCCGACGACTCAGTACGTAACAAAAAAGGGCCTTTAACAAAGCAACTCAATATCTGTTCCAAGAACAGGCGGTAAACACTACAATTAGGAACCAAGAGGAATAAGGGACATTACAAAAAAAACAGTATCAGGATTGGGGACAATTATGTTATTTGTTTATTAGGGCATCCCGATCTGGCAAAGATGTTTTTCCTTTTAGCTCTATTGGTTTTACCTGACATGTCTGCGAAGTTGGCTACTGCTATATATCTTGAAAAATTGTCTACAACTACTAAGTTGTTTTCTTTATTCAGTTCCCATGTTAGCTGCTACTCTTTCCCGTGGCTGGCGGAGTAGGGATCAGAGGTTCTCTTTTCTGAGTAGGCTTGGACTCATGACAGTGTTTACATGTGCTGACTTTTCCTGAATGTCTCCCACACTACACCTAGCCCATTATCTGCAATCAGAATGCCTTAATTCCCATCATGTATGCACTGCAATATCTCAATGCATCACAGTCCTCATGTTTTGTGGCACTACTATTGTATCGTTGTGCCACACTAGCCCTTTTCTTGTATTGCATATTTGGGCCACCCCTTCATCACATCGTTTGACCATTTGCAGCTCAGCATCCCGCAGAGTGTGCTGCTTGGCTAAGTCAAGAAAGTGGTGGATATAGGCCATGCTTTTTGATTAGCTTCTTCATAGGCCTGTATTTGACTGCTCACAGTTTCTTGTGTCAAAGCTGCTTGGGGATGTCTAGAAAGGAGATCTGCTATAACAAGTTCTTTCACTGGCACATATTCAGATATGGGCTGATAGTTCATCATACATGGCAGTTAGTCTCTGACACCTCATAGGCACTGAATCAAGGTCTTTAAAATGCATCATCCTGGTCCTGGCAATAGAGGCATCTGGAAAGATTCCCACAAGCCAGTCCTGGCTTGTGGGGTGTCGAGGTGGTAGCTCAGGAGGTAGAGCAGCTGTCTTGTTATCAAAAGGTTGCTAGTTCGATCACCAGCTCCTCCTAGCTGAGTGTTGATGTGTCCCTGAGCAAGACACTTAACCCAAACTGCTCCTGACGAGCTGGCTGTCACCTTGCGTTGTTGACGCTGCCATCGGTGTGTCAATATGTGTATTAACCGATGTAAGTCGCTTTGGATAAAAGCGTCTGCTAAATGCCCTAATTGTAATTGACAGCAATAAACTTCTTCCATGCTGGGCTTACTCAAATATATATATATATAATTCTCGTACAGGTGATTATGTAATGAGCTGTTTCATCTACTTGAAGGCGTCTTTTTGCACTGCACTCGACCTACCTACTCATGTTTGAGTAGGTTGTTAAGAGGTTTGGTAAACTCACACAGGTTTAGTTAGTGTCTACCTAGGTAGTGGATCGTTCCCAGCATTATTCTCCGGTCGCTCAAGCAGCTTGGCGGCTCAAGCTCAGTGATGGCCTTGACCTTGGCTTCATCCGCACAAATGACGTGCTCATCAAGGCAATGTAGAGGCAGATGAGTGGTCGACAACAAAAGAGGCATTTCTCATGGTTTAACTTCAAACCCATATTCTTGAGTTTCTGGGGTTTTCTGGAGCTTCACTTTAAGATTTTCTGGGGTGATGAGGATATCATCCATTAAAATGGAATCTCGGTTGACGTTGAATGATTTCCGGCAAACATTCAGATTGTCTGTTAAAGTAGGACTTACTAATGGGAGTTATATATGTCATACATTTGGCACTCTTTCTGGGTAGTGGTGTCTGCCTGATAACACTTGCTTGGTCGAAAAGAAAAAACACATGGGCACCTGCCCATGTGTTGTCATCTGTTGTTGGTAGAATGCAGTTCTCACTCTTCAAAGCCTTATTCAGCCTATTAGGATCAACACTTCTCCTTGGCTGGTCTTTGTTCTTCTAGGGCACAGCGACTATTGGAGCACACCACTCCATGGCTGTGATTTCTCTGAGGAAATGGACTTGTCTGCCGTCCTCTTCCTCAAACGGGTGCAGTAACCACCATCTGTCTCCCTTAAGGACTGGACCACATCTGGAGTATTTGAGTCACTTGTTTACATGATGCCTTTTGCCTTGGCCCTTTAATTCCCTCCGTGTCTGTGTGTGTATATATATATGTATATATATATATATATATATATATACATACACTGTGTGGCAACATTACTTAAAGGAGCAGTGTGTAGGATTTAATGGCGGTGAAGTTGCAGATTGCTACCAACAGAATATGCCA
Organism: Pollachius virens; assembly: GCA_900312635.1. Lineage (NCBI taxonomy): Eukaryota > Metazoa > Chordata > Actinopteri > Gadiformes > Gadidae > Pollachius > Pollachius virens. Next base: position 6,386 of record OMPA01115559.1, read on the forward strand.
TTAGACCGTTCTGGGCTACTGTAGAAACAACATATTTATGAATATTAAATTACATTTCTCTGCAATGTCCGTTCTGCTTGATGCCACACATTTCTAAACATTGCACCTTTAAAGGGGACTGAAAGGACAAAGATAGATAAACTAATAGGATTAAAACGAAACAGGGAGAGAGAGAGTATCTCCCTGAGGAGAACCATAATGCTTCTACAGCCAGAACGGGGGTGCGTGCATTCGGGACGAGTGTCCCTTGAAAACCAACCAGACGAAAAAAGGCCACGGTGCCGTCCTGATGACCCCGGCTGCTCTGAAACCCATTCCCACAACACTGGCCTCCAGCTACCACCTGTGCTCTGTGAGTCCTGCTCTCCGTGACATCTCCCCTCATGTCCCCGCGCTCTCCCTCTGCTTCTGCTTTTATGTTCCCCGTACTTTCATCTCCACTCTTCAGGCCATGTCTTTATTTATTTGATTTCCTTTCATGAGATGTTTTCAGTCTGTGAACAATAGCCATAATGCAGACTGGATTCCCAGCACCACTCCATTGTACACCCTCTGGCACCATGCCACTCTGAGATCATAATCACATTTCAACTGACTTCACGTGCCAAGTCCATGGTAATCCTATGTGTAATGGGTACAATACATGGACCTGTATGTTCTTATTGTGTGCATTCTCACAGGAGAAATAGTGGGTCAGTTCTTTATCATGAGCAAAAAAAAGACATTGTCTGATGGATTAGTTTGTAAGCCAATCAGGACACGAGGAGGAAAAGGAAGAGGGGCGGGATAACAAGAATAGGGGGAGAGAGACTTGGCGGTGATGAGATGTCACACATGAGTTGGCTTTCTGGGCCCGGTTTCCCAACAATGTTCTCTCTTAGCGCGCTACGAAGACTCCTACGTTTAGACTTATCAAAGTTGTTTACCTCTATCGGCGTGGTTCCCGAACGGTCTCTTAGGAGTCTTCTTAGGAAACACTCCTAACGTCGTTCGTAAAAGGCGCTCTCCAGAAAGAACGTGCTGAAATCGATTGCTCAGAGATCGAGTTTCAACTGTCATGCGCATGACAGCGTTCTAAAAAATATTGCAGTCTTTGCGAATAAAACATTGCTCGAAATCCTTCTAGTAGGCCTATACATTTATTTAACCATGGACGAACATAGCATAGCCTACACTGATTTATCAAAATATATAGAAAAATTGACATTTTGAAATGAAAACTAATTTTTGAAAAGTTCATTTAGCTTATTATATAATACTGTTTATGCTGAGACTGCTTTGCTTTTTGTTACCTGTAGGGGTCTTTGTGTGGGCTTTGCGCAACGCCCGGCCAGTGTGTGATATTCAGGTGAAAGCTAAATGTCAAGGGAAAGAGGCGGTGGTTGAAAAAAGTCTTTCGACCACTTATTACGTTTACTCATTTCTTATAATGGTTTATCCGTTTCCTGGTATAATTTCCTTGATTTAGAACACAGTATTGTTCATTTTTGATTTGTAAAATAAATAGGCTACAATATTTTTTTGAAGTTGCGAGTTTTCGAAATTATCGGGAGCGAGTCGAGCTGACCTCGCCTTGCGGTACCCACGGCCCAAACAAAGAACAGCCGAGACAACATCCTTCATTCAAACATGCCGTTTCATTTGGCCTCAATTGGGTATGAATGCAAACTGTTTCCTGGAACCTTCTTAAAGCCTTCTTAAAGCCTTCTTAACTACGTCATTCATAACCTCTTCTTAAAGTTCTTCGCGTGTTTCATGAAACGTTCTTTGCTACGATTCTCTTTCATAGTCGTTTGTTTGTAAGGTTGGTCTGAAGCGCTTGTAGAACCTTCTTAGCTCTACCATAGTGATGGTTCAGCTCCTGACGCTAGTCGCCGCCACTGTACCTTTTAGAAATCCCAGTTGCGCATGGAACTGCCACATTGACAGTAGCCGCGTTTACATGGACACTTCTGATCCGATTAGATTTCTAATCTGAATAGATCTATTCCTATCATGCAATCCGAATATATTGTATATATGGCATTTACAAAAGTGGTAAGCGTACGTCTGTATGTCTCTCGCGCACAACCCTTATGTTGGTCTGGACTTAAATGATATACGTAAGGGATAATGTTGTAGGACGCCGGTCATTATCGGGAAAATAAGCCTCGACAGTGCGAACCGGACCCCCACGCGAACCGGAGGTGTCTTTCTTCGCCCTGAAGGGTATTATTTTCGATAATGACCGGCGACGTTCTATACATTATCCCGCTTATTAGACGGCAGGATAATTATCCCGCTTATTCACACGGTGTGTCTTTGTAGAATTACCATTTGTAGTCACCACCAGCAGAGAAATAGTCCGCCATAGACGTTGACGTCGCTTAGCAACCGGACACGCTGGGGTTGATAAGTTACCAGACTACTTACTGAGTGATAAGAAAGACGTGAATCAGGCAAAAAATCCACTTTCCTTGACAGCAGTCTAGTTCGGTTTGCATAAAAGTAGGCTACCGACGGACCAATTGCGAACTACTGCAACTGCTGATGCCATCTCTCTAAGCTAAAAAGCTGCCGCACCGACCCCAAACCAATCGGTATAAGTGTATAGGCCTACATGTCGATTATAGCGGACTACACCACATCTTCTATTCCGCATGGAATTATATTTCGATCAGAGAATTGTATTCCGATTGAGGCGTAGCCTATATATGATTTATTTCGATTGAGCTGTTCTTCCACTTCTAATCGGATCAGAAGTATCCATGTAAACGCGGCTAGTGTCAAGGCATGCACAATTCTGCAAGCAATTTGTGAAATTTGCAAATTGACAAACAATTAGGCTCTGAGTGGCTAAGAGGTAGCTGCCGGCCTGTCCTGGGAGATCCTCAAAGCTGGGGATGTCCTCGCAGTTGGGGACGGGGAGCGCCATGGCCTGAGATGTACTGGCAGAGAATGGGGATCGCCTGGCTTGAGAGCGTCCAGAGTCACCTCTTCTAAGGTTGATGCCTCCCGAGATCCCATTACAGGAGATCTCACCTATAATCGCGAGCGCCTTCTCCTCCATCTGTGTTAATTCTGTGACTGTGCTGGGCCCATCACCAGTTAGAAGCCGGTCTCTTCAAAAAAATATTGTATTTATTAGGCTGTACAAATCAAAAATGAACAAAATTGTCTTCTAAATTAAGGAAATTATACTGGGAAACGAATAAACCATTACAAGAAACGAGTGAACGTAATAAGTGGTCGAAAGACTTCTTTCAACCACCGCCCTTTCCTTCTTTTTGACATTTGGTTTTCACCTGACAAACACACACTGGCTGGGTGGTGCGCAAAGCCCACACACAGACCCCTACAGGTAACAAAAATCAAAGCAGTCTCAGCATAAACAGTATAAAATAAGCTTAATAAACTTTAAAAAATGTAGCTTTCATTTCAAAATGTATTTTTTTCAGACACCTTTGTAAACAGAAAATCAATAGCCTCATTTGAACGGCCTCAATCTCCTCCGCTGTTTTCTATATTTTCTATATATTTTTTTTAAATCAGTGTAGGCTATGCTATGTTCGCCTATGGTTAAATAAATGTTCAGGCCTACTAGAAGGATTTCAAGCAATGTTTTATTCGCAAAGACTGCAATATTTTTTTAGAACGATGTCATGCGCATGAAATGGAAACTCGATCTCTGAGCAAGCAATTTCAGCACGTTCTTTCTGGACAGCGCCATTTACGAACGACGTTAGGAGTGTTTCCTAAGAAGACTCGTAAGAGACCGTTCGGGAACCACGCCTATAGAGGTAGCATAGGCAACCTGGTCTCATGGGAAACATGGGAATTTCCGTGATGTGGCCACGGATTTTGAGCCAATGCAAGTTAATGACGTTGCTGATCCGTGAATATATGTTTATTTATTTATTTATTATATACGGAGACCACCAGACCTCCTCGAAGCCTCTTCATAACTAATTTATATATTTTCTTAATTCAATAATGTAATAATATATATACATTTTCTTTTTACAAACCTTAATTTTTGGTGTCCCCCCAGGTACTTGGTGCCCTACGCACTCTGCGTACTCTGCATATAGGGAGCGGCGGGCCTGCATATTGTATATAAACTTAGAACAAAAAGTAAGGAAATTTGTGTTTGGTAGATTATTTCTCTGTGGTAACAATGCTTTTTGGCAATAAATCTTATACCGTTGGAAAGCCTGTTTAGTTCCCTTTCAAATTGTGCCCCAGGAAAGGAAAGTAAGGAACATGCATTTGTGGGATGAGCAGCAGCGCTGAGTATGTTGGTTGCATATTTGCCAAATCTTTTCTGCCATTGCCAAACAGGTTATTTTGCTCTTGCTATTGACACTTGTTTTGAGCTTCTGGTACCCCCAGGTGCTGCCAATCAGGTGCCTGATTGACACCTGATTGGGCAACTTCAAGCTGGTGTTCCGCAACCAAGTTGCGTCATTATTTGGAGTGAGCTCAAGTACCCTCTCCAAACTGAAGGCCAAGTTCCATATAACGGGGGATGTCAAAGACAGGCCGCGAAGTGGGCGTCCCAAGAAGACGACACCCCAAGAACACCGTTTCATCACCCTGTCAGCACTTAGGTGCCGTAGGCTGTCTTCTACAGATTTGCAGTCAAGGTTTGCAGGACGATATGGCCGACGGCTCTCTGCCCAGACAATCCGGAACGGGCTACACACAGCCAATCTCCGGTTTCATAAGCCTGCCAGGAGTCCTGCCATGACTGCCCTTCACCGTCAGGCCCGTTTGAGCTGGTGTCGGCAACACGTGCACTGGAACCTGAACATGTGGAGGAACGTTATGTTCAGTGATGAGTCCAGATTCTGCCTACGACAGCAGGATCATAGGGTCAAAGTGTGGAGAAGACGCGTATAACTCTATGCTGATTGCTGCACCGATACAATAACATCTTTTGCTGGAGGCAGTGTGATGGTGTGGGGTGGCATCTCTCTCACTGGAAAAACGAGGCTTGTCATCATTGGAGGCATCTCAATGCAGAGAGATATAGAGATGAGATTCTGCATCTGCTCTGCTGCTCATCCCACAAGTGCATGTTCCTTACAAATGGGGCACCATTTGAAAGGGAACTATATAGGCTTTCCAACAGTATAAGATTTATTGCCAAAAAGCATTGTTACCACTGAGGAATAATCAACCAAACACAAATTTCCTTAATTTTTGTGCTAAGTTTGTATATAGGCCTATATAATATTCACAGATTCCTTAGACCAGGTTGGACGTAATCGGGAAACCGGGCGGGTCTAGCCTGCTGTTACACCTTTCCTGCTGTCGGCTCCCAGACCATAGTCGAGGAGCACAGGGGAGATGTTCCCTCCAGGGCCAATGTTTTCTCGGGGGTAACACCCTTCACTTTGACCGGCAGTGGCTCTGCTGCTTATAGGTTAGAATATGGTCGGAATAAAGCGGCCACCGATTCTTGACACAAGACTGACACACGCTACCGCTCGCTCTCCTCGCTCGTAGGGCCCTATTTTAATGGTCTGAAACGCAATTGAGAAGCGCCAAACGCAAGTAGCTTTGTGGGCGGTTCTATGGCGATGTTGCTATTTTACCGGCGGATAAATGACTCTTGCGCCCGGCGCAAATCTAAAAAGGGTTAGTCTGAAGTAGCCTAATTACCCGTAGGTGTGGTTTGGGCGTAACGTGCAATAAACCAATGAGAGTGCCATCTCCCATCCCCTTTAAGAGCTATGAGCGCATTTGAATCTGACGAGTTGATATTTTGACAGCGCGTTTGCAGTCTCCGTTGAGACTGCAACTTCAAATGGCTCAGTTTATGGCCAAATAATATGACCTAATTCACACATGGAATAGCGTTTTCTTCCACAACTTCAGAAATACTGAGTCCTCAAATAAATTTCGGCAAAGAAAACTTAACACACATATGATATGCGGTAACTGTGGTTCTATTTAATGATATACGCAATACATTAACAAACATCGTTTCTTACCAGTATTGTATGCATTATCGTTATCGACTTGTGTTCCTAATATGCATGTGTCCCCCCGTTAATATACATTGCCATGGACTGTATTATGCGTTATGTGTTTAGTTTGTGTGTGTTTAAACAGATGGACGCACACACGCATGTCTGCATTCATTAATTATTTTACACATACACACACGCGCACCAGCATTCATTCATTCTTTCAACACTCACTCGTGGTAAAACAATGTTTTCTCACAATCAAATACTCATCAATCCTAAAAGCTATGGGCTTGTACACGATGTCGGTGTCAAGGAAATATGTGTTTG
>OMPA01115571.1:0-11529 GCA_900312635.1 Pollachius virens
AGATTAACAAAAAGCTTCCAGTGCTGAGTTCCAGTCAACTGCAGTTGGTTGCCAGGTCAGTCGAAGATGGCAGCGAGAGCACTGAGAGCTTCAGTGAACCAGAGCTGTACAACTTCATTCTCGACTACACCAGGAGCGAGAGGTTGAAAGCGATGGAAGATGAAGGCATGGCTCAACTCCTCTCCCTCCAGGACCTGCTGCATGATCTGACATTGACAGACGCCAGGTCTGGTGAGGTTGGTGTTTCCACCATTCACATGAACGGTGCGGGTGACATTTACACACATCCATCGTCCAAGGACAGCAACACGTGTCTGTCACCCATGGGCATTCACCTGCACCCATTGCCCAATGACACAAACACAGATTTGCCCTCCATGAACATGCACACACGTCACCAATGGACAACCATGCACCTGACAATCCAGGGATGCCAGCCCAGTGTTGCTGAATCCCGCAGTCTCCACCATGGTCGGTCAAGCTTATACTCCACTGTAACAGACCAGGTTGTAAGGTTGTCTGATGTTACTGCTCTGCTTCCACGCAGAGAGTGCACGGTGGACAGATATCTGATACAGGTTCTGACATGTCTTTTAAGGGTCTTTGTAAGCAGATTGATACTGCTTTACAAGAAGGGTTTAGTGAGGCTGAGATCATTAGAGCAGTTCTTAAAATAATTAAACCAGGTACATTTAGGGAAATTTCAACTAACAATGATGATCTAACAGTTAATGGGTTAAAGAGGTTCCTCCGCTCTCACATCAGAGATCAAAGTGTAACCGAGCTCTTCCAAGCGTTAAGTAATGCCAGACAGCACGACAGGGAGAGTCCACAGCAATTTCTATATAGGCTTATGGGGTTAAAGCAGAGAGTTATTTTTGAGTCAAAGCAGCATGGTGTAGAGTTTAGTTACGACAGGAGGCTTGTACAGGGTACCTTTCTTCACAAACTCTACCAAGGTCTAAACGAGAGAAACAGCTACGTTAGACATGACATCAAAAAGTTTCTTGCTGACCAGCAGATTAGTGATGCCTTTCTGTTAAAACAGATGACTAGGTCCATGACTGAGGAAGAGGGGAGGTTAAAGCCCCTGGGTGTTGTATCTAAGTCTCGACCAGTGACTGTAAGTGTTGCCCAACATGACGGTAATGGACAGACTGACTGATACACCGACTCTAGTTGATGGATGCCGAATTAGAGGCTAATCGTGATGCTATCAGACAACTGACTGCACAAGTGTCTTCTCTGACCAGACACTTGACCCTCGTTTACAGGTCTGCAGAACGCATACAGTCTGGCGGCCCTAGTACCTAATTTAGTCGTCCTCAGCTACTGTCAGTCGACAAAAAGGGTAGATGCCAGGACTGTGTAACAAGCGGAACCATGGGCTGTCCCCATTGTTTTATCTGTGGCCAGGCAGGACACTGAGCCATTGGCTGTTTGCAAAGAAGGTCATCGGGAAACGGGAAGCGGTCACAGGAAAAGGGCAGCCAGTGATCGTGAACAGTGTTAAGCCCACATTTAAGATCAAGCCGTCAGCCACACCATGCCAATCAGACCCAAAGAAACGCATTGCACAGCTCATAGGGAAACGTTGTACCCTTTCTTGCAACATCAACGGTGTGCCTATTGAAATGCTTTTAGACTCAGGCGCTCAGGTGACGATGGTCAGCAAAACCTGGATAGACAGTGCATCACCCCATGTCAAAATCCAACCATTTCAGTCCCTCTTTGCCGATCAGTCCTTTGAAATATCAGCAGCAAATGGTACACAAGTTCCCCTGGATGGATGGGCTGAGGTTGACTTGCAGATTTGTAGTGAGCGCCATGGGTCTTTGATAATTAGAGTGCCCCTACTTGTCAGTCAGAGTTGTCACTGTCCCCTGTTAGGTAGCAACGTTATAGCCGAAATAGTCAAAGCATGACAATACCCTTAATGTGACTGCAATCCTGACTGATGCTTTGAGTGTCCCCGAAAACACAGTTGAGGCTTTAGTTTTTGCCCTCCAGATCACAACCGGTGACGAGACAGCCTTGTGTACGGTGCACATAGGCAGGAAAGGTGTCACTATCCCTGCTGGTCAAGTCTATGAAATCCTTTGCCGGGTTAGGGGGTTATCAGGGATATCGTACCATGCTGTTCCAGCCTCTCATAGAGAACACCTGCCCTGAGGGTTTAGAACTGTTTCCTGCCCTAGTCAACGTTCCTTGTGGGTCATCAAAATGCATTAAAATTCCCATCCAAAATGCAACCCGACATGCCATTTATCTGACCCAGAGAACCACTCTTGGCACCCTTGAGGAAATGGCTGATGTGAAACCTGTCCGGAGTCCTGAGGGCATGCAGTGTGACGTTGCCCAAACCTTTTCAGCTCAGCTAAACACAGATTCAGTGACCTACCTGAACGATGAGCAAGACAGACAGATCAGACAGATCAGACAGATCAAAGACAAGTGGCACCCTCCTGTTGACATATCACATCTAGCAGAGGATGAACAGAGAGTAGTTAAGGAAATGTTGTTCAAGGAGTCAGATGTGTTTGCCAAAGACGATGCTGACATTGGTTGTATTCCTGACCTACAACTTAGAATCAACCTCACAGATGAAACACCCGTGCAAAAGTCTTACAATGCCATCCCAAAGCCCTTGTATCGAGAGGTGAAAGACTATGTTCAGAACTTGCTTGACCGTGGTTGGATCAGAAAATCCACCTCAGCTTACTCTTCTCCTGTGGTCTGTGTGAGAAAAAAAGGACATGAGCCTGCGGCTCTGTGTTGACTTCCGTGGGCTGAACAACAAAACCATCCCCGACCGTCATCCACTTCCCCGCATCCAAGACCTCCTGGACAACTTAGGAGGCAACTCATGGTTCTCCATACTTGACCAGGGCAGTGCCTACCACCAAGGCTTTGTTGAAGAGATCTGCCGTCACCTGACCACTGTTAGCACACCTTGGGGGTTTTATGAGCGGGCACGCCTCCCATTTGGCCTCACCAATGCTCCAGCAGCATTTCAGCGCTGCATGGAAGGCATGCTGGCTGGTCTGAAGGATGAAAGCTGTTCTCTTTATTTGGATGATGTCCTCTGCTTTTCCAAGACATTCCAGGGGCATGTTGAGGACTTGAGACGAGTGCTGTGTCGCTTACGAGATCATGGTGTGAAGCTGCGTGCGAAAAAGTGTGAGCTGTTCAAACGCCAAGTCAGGTATGTCGGACGCCTGGTCACAAGGGAAGGTGTTCAGATAGACCCCAAAGACTTGGAAGCGGCGTTGCATATGAAGGAGAGACAGCCAAAGAATGTGGGAGAGGTCCGAGCTCTGCTTGGTTTCTTGGGCTACTATCGCTCATTCATCCAGGACTTTTCCAGAATAGCCCGACCACTGTTTAAGCTCCAAGAACAGCCTGCTGCTTCCAACAAGGGTCCTGTTACAGCAAAGTCCAACCAGAAAGGCCAGAACAGTGGCCAGTTACCATCCAGGACACCAGTTCAGTGGACCCCTGAACACAGTGCTGTTGTGTCCCGCCTTGTTGACATGTTGATTAACCCCCCCATCTTGGCCTACCCTGACTTCCATTTGCCATTTGTCCTGCACACTGATGCATCCAATGAAGGTTTGGGGGCTATGCTGTACCAGGAACAGGATAGTAAACTCTGGGTTATTGCTTATGGTTCCAGGTCACTCAAGTCTGCTGAGAAGAATTATCACCTCCATTCCAGTATGCTTGAGTTCCTTGCCCTGAAATGGGCCATCTGTAATAAATTTTGTGATTATCTGTATTATGCACCAACATTCACTGTGTATACAGATAACAACCCCCTCACCTGCGTCCTGAGCACGGCCAAGTTGAATGCTGTTGGACACCGCTGGGTTGGTGAATTAGCTGACTTCAAATTTACCATCACAGGCCAGGCAAGGCAAATGTTGATGCTGACACCCTGTCCAGGTATCCAGTGAAGCTCCAAGATGACTTGTTACTCTGAGATAATGCTACCTGAGGTTGTATCTGCCATCTGGCAGGGGAACAAAGCCGAGAGAGATGAGGATGTACCCTGGGCTGCCGCCCTTCAGATCTCTGCCGTTGATGATGACCCTCCTCCTGTGAGTACGCCCATGTTCACCCCAGAGGACATCAGAGATGCCCAGAAAGAAGATGAGTCCATTGGTGAGGTGATCCAGTTGAAAAGGAGCGGATGGAATCCAAAAGACAAAGATCAGAGGCCAATACAATCAGGAACGCGACGGCTCATACATGAGGGCTCAACAGGATAAAGGAATTCTGTACAGGCAGTCAGGACAAAATCAACAACTAGTTGATTACCCAAAGCACTGAAGTCAACCGTACTCAAACACCTGCATGATGACATGGGATATGTCGGAGCTGACGAAGTCATCCACCTCGCAAGGCAGCGGTTCTACTGGCCTTTTATGCAGCGCGACATTGAAGACTACGTCATCTGCCAGTGCTCATGCATTAAGCAAAAGCGACCTGCTGTTCATGAGAAAGCACCAATGGGCTCAATCACAACCAGTGCCCCTTTTGAGCTGCTCTCTGTCTACTACATGCACCTCGATCCCAGTAAAGGAGGCTATGAGAACGTCCTTGTTATAGTAGATCACTTCACCCGTTTTGCTCAGGCCTACCCAACTCAAAATAAGACTGGCAAAACAGTGGCTGAAAAGATCTTCTACGATTTCATTCCACACTTCGGGTACCCTCAAAAGCTTCACCATGACCAGGGCTGGGAGTTCGAGGGCACCCTGTTTCAGAGACTACAGCAGCTGGCAGGAATTTCTCACTCCCGAACTACTCCTTACCATCCGCAGGGGAACCCTGTTGAATGCTTGAATAGAAAGCTGCTCCAGATGCTCAGAACGCTCCATGAGGAAAAGAAGGCAGAGTGGAAAGACCATCTTCCCAGCATAGTCCATGCCTACAACTGTACAAGACATGAGGCAACAGGCTACTCACCTTTCTTTCTTCTCTTTGGAAGACATCAACAGCTCCCCATCGACCTGATCTTCAACCTTCACCCAGATCGGCAAGCACAGACACAGCAGGAGTATGCCCAGACCTGGGCTTCCTGGATGCAGGAGGCATACCGGATTGCCGCAGAAAACAGCAAGAAATCCTCTAAGAAAGGGAAGAGGCACTATGACCAAGGTGCCAGGGGTGTTCTGCTGCATCTAGGTGATCGTGTGCTTGTCAGGAACTTGTCTGAGAGAGGTGGCCCAGGAAAACTCAGATCTTACTGGGAGGGGAAGATCCACTGTGTCATCGAGAGGCTAGGAGACGGTCCAGTTTATCGTGTCCAAGCAGAAACAGGTGACCGAACCCTCCGGGTTCTCCACCGCAACCTCCTCTTGACTGTCAGTGACTTGCCAGTCAGCCATGAGGAACGTGATACTGGTGTGGACAAGAAGTCACAAAGACAGAGACATCATGTTCAGCCCAGAGAAGCCAACAAGTCAGATTCCAGCACCTCCTGTGATGAGGGAGAATGCTCATACAAACTCAGACCTTTGCCTGTGTATGAGAGAAAGGCTGTCAGACACCTTTCACCTCAACGTGAACTTCACAGCGAGCTGAGGGCTGTGGCTCCAGCATACCAGCCTTTAAACCGAGCACTGGAGTCTGAGGATGTATGGCAGGCAGAAAAATCTGACCCTTCAATGACAGGAGAGCCAATGCCTGCACCACGAAGGATAGATCTGTCCCCAGCTGTGGAAGGAGAGGAACAACACAGGGATGATGCTGTGGAGAGTGGAAGTCCTCAGGATTCTGAGAAATATGTTGTTGCTGTTCCTCAGCCAGTTAGAGAGGTAGAACAGCAATTGCGGAGGTCCACCAGACCAGTGAAACCCAGAAGCCTCTTCACGTATGACCAATCAGGACAACCTTCCTACTAGCCTTGGAGAATGGGGGCAAATGCCATGTACTGTGTCCCGCATCCCATGCTCACCTACCCAGTGTTTCCTGAGATGTGCTACTACCCTCCCCAAGCTGTATAGACATATGGAAGAATTGACAGTGACCAGAACATTGACATTGACATACAATCTTACTTACATATGAATTACCTGTGACTGACGTTTGGCAGATTCACCTCCTGTTCAGACTGATGACCCCTGGGGACTGTTCTGGCCTGACCGACTGTTGACTCCTTATCTGATGTTCTGATCGATGACTAACTTGACAGACAGCGCCATAGCGCGATAGTTTAGTTCTAGATGTCAGGAGACATCTTTTAAAGTAGGGGAGAGTGTAACGGGTATAGAAAATGGCTTGTGTTATAAAACAGTTCCCCCCACCCATTTTCTGGTTTTAGTGGTTAATTGCAATAGCGGTTAATATTAACCGCTATTGTATTTATGTTCATGCCACTAGATGGCACTGTGCAGTGTTGCCGTAGTGGGTTGCCATGGAGACGTAGCTCGAGTTAATAAACTGTTGATTGCTTGAGCAAGATTGAAAACTGTTGTTCTCCACTTCGTATTACCCACAGCGCAAACCAGCCTGTGGGCCTTGTACCTGCCCAGATTCCCCTAGATCTGGCGCCGGTAACACTAACATCAATTGCATGAGTTCAAACAGCCGACCACTTGAGTGCAAAAAACACATAAGACCTCGCCACAGCACCAGCAATAAATATTGCGCCTTACCTTTATTTATGTGGCAGTGGTCTGCAGGTGCATCCCGTGGTGTAGCCTACCACATCCATTTAGTTCAACAGATCATCGCTCTGATACTGTCCATGTTACTAGTAACCTGGTCCGGTGCTTTTTACGTATGTATTCAGGCTAAAATGACTTGATTGTCTGATGCCTCATTATTGCATCCCAGCCAAAGAGTATTGGTATTAATACAATTCATTGTCCAAGCCAGGCTGGCAGCCAGTGGCGGTGGGTCAATAGAGGGCGCTAGGGCGCCGACCCTCCGTGAAATATTCACTTGAATATATCTGCCAACTATTAATAAACTATTATCAATACGAAATAAATCAACAAAAATACATAGCGTTTATCCTTGTTTAATTGTGTGATATACTTGTCACTGCTAGCAACCATTTAAATGCGTCTGAACGTCAATGATTTGGGCTAGGCTAGTTATTGGTCATTCGAAATAAAGCCCTCCTCCAAGTCAGGGGCGCCGGCCACGTTGAAGTCAATGTAAGCTTGTTAACTTTTTGCTGTCTATCAAGCAGAGACAGCTTTTCATTGGCGCAAGAAAATTCGCCCTCGGGTCGCACCAGTGTGCGCCCCAGGCCAATGGTATCGCTTTTCTTTGTTGTTATCACCACATGATTGGGCAATTCAGTAAATCAATCAAATAGGCTAACTCCCTCAGCAGCATTCGCGCAACACAACTACATGTAGAGAAGAGATAGATGTGAGTTATAAGCACTTTCCACCCTTTTCAGTGGAGGAATTGGACTCCCCAAGCAATGCTATACTTAAAAGGAGCAGGTAAGTTACAAAATAATTTAGTCTTTCGGCCTGTAGCATATAAACAAAATGAAGCAACTGTCCCATATTTCTAACTGCATTTGAAGTAGACATTGAGACTCACAAAAAGTGGACGCTATAGGACAGTGATCATGATTTGTCTCAATATCAGAATAACAACAATGGGTGAAATAGCAATGGCTGGTGGAATGGCCATGAAGTAGGTCTGTATATGCAGTGTAAGCTTGTCCAGGCCCTGCAAGTCAGGATGTAGGCTAGGAATCTGAATGAATAGTAGGTAAATAGTTATTTATTTTTTATTATGTCTATTACTATGCCCCACCAACATTTTTTATCACCAGCCGCCACTGATACCTATATACATATATTATTATTATTATTTGATAGATATAGATATAGAGCCCCGGGAGCCCGCAAACGGCAACAATCACTTCTCCTCCATGCTGTGGTTCACTCTGACAGCTCATTTGTATGCAATGGGCGGCAGGTCATTTGCATTAAAGCTACAGACACCAGAAACAGCACATTCTGAAGGGACTGAAACAGAGGGGAATAGCGGTAGGCAAGACTTTATTTCCTAAACAGCTTGAAAAACATGTTTTCTGGAACTCATATACTATGTTTACTTGTTGGGGAAACACCATAATGTCTCCTTTAAACAAGCCCCAGCAAAAATGTTTCCCCAATAGTAATGTGTTTTATTATCATGACATTAACCAGGTATATTAAGGTTGTTTCGGTGGTGTAGGACCACCTGCAGGGGCTCTGAACATTATATTTTTTTATTGGAGAGCCTGATTTTACAGAAGAGGATTAGGGCCACACGTGACTTTTTTTGAATGTTTAGGAATAAAGTCTGAATTCTTAGGTTAAAGTCTGAATTCAGACTCATTCTCAGAATTCTACTGCTCCCCCTCTGTATCTTCTGTAGGTCAGCGTGTGGTTCACGTTCTGTATCCGACCCAGAATACTGATTTAATTCTCAGAACTCCAAAAATAATCACATGTGGCCATAATCTGTGGCCATAAAAAATAAATGTTAAGAAGAGAAATAATATAATAACGTGTTTTAGGTACCTTTAATGTCGTACTTTGTAAGACATACCTATTTACAACAATAACAAGATTGTTATTGTTATTAACATACAAACGGTTCGTTTTGGCATTTCGACGAATAGGCCAACGCGACCTCTGCTTCATCTGGGTAAATATGCTTGTGTACGCCACATGCACAAATCGGGAACCGGAGTTGCAAGAGTCGATGTTAGTGCAGTAACAACGATTCTTGCAAGTCCTGGAAATGAACTTTGATGCTCCCGGTTTGAATACTGAACAGTATTGGGTGATGGCAGGCGTTTGCCGGTGGCTTGTTACAGCGCATTTATGTTCTGATAACTTTCCATGCGACTCTAATGTCTTTATACCCAAAGTTCCTCATTTGAGTGTTTTCTTGCAACGCTGTTCTCGAGCCAGATCTTGTTGAAGTTGCATTTAGCCATAGTAGATTAAATAAATGTTAACAGAAACGATAGCTTTGTTATTATAACTCTAGTTCTTGCATGTATGCTACTCACCTTAAGGGCTTGCCCCTTGCGCACGTTCGCATGTACTGCAAATTTCAGCAATGTACCAATCCACGTGGGCACTGCCCAAATCCCCAACGACACCGTGTATAAAACGTGTCGCACAGCAGTGTTTGTCTTCAACTATATTCTTTCAGCAATTGGAGGGAACAGCAGGTGGGAAACTAAACGGCTATGCCTACAATCATAGAACTAGAGTTATAATAACATAACTATTGTTCTATTTCATGTAGGCTAAGCCATTTACGCCTCATGGGCTAAGGTGAAGCTGCGAGCAGAGCCCAATTAATGTATACCTGCCGGACCCCAGGCACAAAGACCTAAGTCATCAGACTCAATAAGCAGAGGATGTGCAAAAAACAACTGATCTATAAATAACCCTAAATTCTCCTATGAACACGCAAAGCAATGATCATAGAGCGAGTCTAAAACTTCTGACTCAACCCGTATTTCATAGAATCCATGAAAAATGTGCGATGCAGAGCAACAAGGCTTCTCCTATGGAACATTGACAAGTGTCTCGGGCGTAACAATGAAAAGAGTGGCTAAATGGCTTCACAAAGTAACAAGGCTCTAGTTTTCCGCTGAACACACCGAATGTGCAAAACTGGCAACGAATGTATATGACGATGGACTAAAGGTCCACACAAGCACTCATTAACTTCTAGATAAATGCAAAGCGTTAAAGGGATAAAATCCATTATAAATGGTTAGAAGACAGAATATTAAAGTCGCCATCTACGAACTGTAAACAAAGACAGAATATCCGGTTACTCTTAATCCCAGCATGACGCTGGGACGCC
The DNA here is from genome assembly GCA_900312635.1 of Pollachius virens. Lineage (NCBI taxonomy): Eukaryota > Metazoa > Chordata > Actinopteri > Gadiformes > Gadidae > Pollachius > Pollachius virens. The sequence goes on from OMPA01115571.1 coordinate 9,853, forward strand.
ACCATGAGGTGAAGTGAAGACGGTGTAGCCTACATGAAACAAAACAGCGACAAAGAGTAGCTAATCCGGCATATCATTGCAGCAAGAAGCTCTACTTGCCGGATAACACACTGAGTGTGCAACACGACCGTATGTGACGGTAGACTAAAAGTTCATACAAGCACACATAAGCTTCTCAATAAACACAAAGTGTATAAGAGATTGGGCTAACGGATCCATTATAAATGGTTAGAGGACAGGATATTAAAGATGCTTGTTACAACCATAAACAAAGCCAGAATAACCGATCACTCTTAATCCCAGTGTGACGCTGTGTCACCATTGGGTGACAGCAGATTATGGTTTAATCGAGGAGCACTGTTACGAATCGTAACAGCTCAGAGAGACAAGCCTAGCCATGCCTTACATCAGACTTTCTCAAAGTGTGGTCCCCGGACCACTGGTGGTCCGTGAGCGACCCCTAGTGGTCCGCGAGGTGACAGGTGAAAAAAATAAATAATAATAATTAAATAAAATTACAAAAATAAAATTTAAAATTTACAATTTCAGTGTTTTCATTTCAGTGTTTCTCAAACTGTCTGTGACATATATGTAATTTTTTGTGGCATTGTCTGACTTGAGTAGTGCAGTGGACCAGTTTGCGACACCGCAACCGGTTTACGTCAAATGAAGTGTGACCCTGCTGCCGTGACTGTGGGAATGTGACTGTGCAAAGCGGTGTAAAGCCTGGATGTATGGTGCAAACAGGTTACAAATGGATCAGTGGATTAGGACCGGGTCATGCAAAAGAAAAGCAGATGAAAATTCTGACTGGACAGGAAAAGTTGTTGAGTTCCAGGATGTTGGTCCAACGCCCGCGACGTCGCCAAGCAGATCCCCCGACTCTTCATGAACGTGAAAAATCCACCGCTAAGGTGAAACGGAGGTACCACAGCGACTACATACAGTTTGGGTTTTTTTGGACTGGCGACGAGGAGGATCCTAAACCACACTGTGTGTTGTGCTATGAAACGTTAGCTAACGAGGGAATGAAACCTGCAAAGTTGAAGCGACACATGGAAACCAAACACAAGGAGTACATGGGGAAACCTACTGGATTTTTTGAACGGAAACGCGACGAACTCACGCAGCATATGATGAAAGAGGCTGCACAGTTTTTTGCACCTGGAGAAAATGCTAAGGCTACTGAGGCTTCATACAAGGTATCCCTCTTGATCGCTAAAGCTGGAAAACCTCATTCAATAGGTGAACATTTAGTTAAACCAGCTGCAAAGGTGATGACCAAACATATTGTTTGGGGGAAAAGCCAGCGACGAAATGAACAGGATTCCTCTTTCCAATGACACCGTCCAGCGGCGCACCAAATCTATGGCTGAAAGCGTGGAAGATCAGCTGGTGACACGCTGGCGCCAAAGCCAGTTCTTCTCACTACAGCTGGATGAATCCACCGACATTGGGAACGAGGCAAATCTGCTGTGTTTTGTGAGATACATTTATGCCGGTGAAGTGCATGATGACTTTCTCTTCTGCCGTTCCCTGCTGACCCACACCATAGGTGAAGCAGTTTTTCACTCACTCAATGATTTCATTATGAGGAATAATATGGACTGGTCAAGATGTGTCAGCATTTGCACTGACGGTGCAACTGCAATGACAGGAAAGCATAAAGTACTTGTG
>OMPA01115575.1:0-11539 GCA_900312635.1 Pollachius virens
GAGGCAGCCAGATCAACTTGTGACCCGACTGTCCATGTTATTATAGACCATGGTATTTGTCTCGTTTCCAAAAAGAAGAGGCCATTACACCAGTTATTCACAACCTAATTTTGTGTTTCCCTCCACTGCCTGCAACCCAGCCAAATATTATGTTATTCGCTCTTTCGCTATCATTTCGGTCGCCTGATGTGGTGTAGTCTCTTGCTCTGGATCGTCTCTAAGCAAAGCAGCGAGCTCGAGAATCAATAGCCCAATCCCAATATCCGGACTCATGGACTCACAGACTTTGCTGCGCGTTCTCGCAAAATGATTAAGGCTTTAGGGCTGTCCCAATGTCGAATTCCAAAGGGCGTGAGGGTTTGAGTCTACGCTTACCGAGCCCTTTCCGTGAGTCTGCATCAGTGCAGACTTTGCCTCAGGGAATTACCCACAGTTCAAAAGCGTTGTGACGTTTACCGCGGAGACCTTAAGGAAATCCGGAAATTAGGAAGGTAAACAACAAGACGACGCTACTGTCAATGCGCGACCAGATGGGAATTTCGGCCTTTTTTTAGTGAGCCGGATCATTTGGATCAGCTCACCAACAAGAGCCTCTTTTGGCTCCCAAACGGCTCTTCATATTACTAATTATACCTTTTATAATTCAGCCAAATGTAGCCCGTTCTGACTTATGATTAGTATGTGTAGGCCAATCACCTAATTCAATACATCCTTTATACTGAAGTATTCAAAAGTAAAAATTATATTTTCTAATATCAATAAATTGCTGTAGCCGATTGTTTTCATTGCATTTACAAAAAAACAAAAAGAACTAAAAATGAGAATTCCCAAACCGGCAAGTGTCAGCAGCATTCTATTTTTGTTATAACTTTTACAAATTTAATTGAGGATTTCATTGTCACTTTGCATATTAAAATACACTTTGAATAACGTATTTACAAATTACATTATTAAATTGCATAATGAATTGTCAATTGCATTATGTAATTACTTATTGAATTGCAAATTGCATTTTCATTTGAATTTTGCTACATATATGCTTCCATAAATATGGCCTAATTCACACACGGAATGGCGTTTTCTTCTACAACTTCAGAAACACTGAGTCATAATGTAGATTTTGGCTAAGATAACTTAACACACACATGATATGCGGTCCTGTGGCCGCAACTGTGGGTCTATTTAATGATATGCGGCAATACATTAACAAACATTGTTTCTTACCAGTATTGTATACATTATCGTTATCGACTTGTGTTCATAATATGCATGTTTCCCCCCGTTAATATAAATTGCCATGGACTGTATTATGCGTTACGTGTTTAGTTTGTGTGTGCATCACGCATCTCACGCCAAGCATCACCCACATTCATTCATTCTTTTAAACACTCGCTGCAAAACTATGTTTTCTCACGATCAAATACTCATCAATCCTAAAAGTTATGGGCTTTTACACGATGTGTCAAGAAAATATGTGTTTGCTGTACGGTGTTTGCAGATGCATTGTTTTAAAAGTACAACTTCTTACTGCTGTATCAGCTGTACTTTCCCAAATAATTTAACCAATGTTATAATTTACCCTAAAACGAGATTTTGTTTTGGAAGGCTGGGATATAGCCTACTTTGCTCGAGTTTATTATTGTTATTATTTTTTTAACGAATGGCATAGCCTACAACAGTGTTCATTCATGCAGCCCCTATGGAGAAAAAAAAATCCCACAATCCACATCATCATCATCATAATATTTAAATTAGGCTAATCGTTTGTATGTTTGTGCTGTGTATAGCCTACTGGTGTGTAAGCTTATGTTGCAGTTCCGACCTGCCATGGTACGTAAAAATTGCAACACCAACTGTGCTATCCACTTCGTCCAGGTATTTTTTGGTCAGTTGCGCAACTGCTATATCGATCTTTAAGATAGCCCCATGAATCATTTGCGCCAGAACACGCCTTTGCTTTTCGCCGACACGCCTCTCGCGTGTACAAGTTTAGTGGTGCACTTAGTCCAGGTATTTTTCAGTCAGTTGCGCAACTGCTTTATCGATCTGTAAGATAGCACCATGAATCATTTGCGCCAGAACACGCCTTTGCTTTTCGCCGACACGCCTCTCGCGTGTACAAGTTTAGTGGTGCGAGTTGACTGCGGGGGAAAATCAGCTTTGCGCAGGGTGCAAACTACTAATGATACAAGCGTCGGTGTAGAAAGTCAATTGCGCTGGGTGCAAGATAGGGCCCTAGAGGTCCAATAACAACCAGTGGAGCTAGAGGTGGACCGCAAACACTATAGGTCCTATAACAACCAGTGGAGCTAGAGGTGGACCACAAACACTGGAGGTCCTATAACCACCAGTTCAGCTAGAAGTGGACACAAGTACTTTCAGCCACATCCCAGCTTGACAAAAAGCCAATCCCTCCTCTGTAAAATAATGATAATGTATAATCCTGATTCCCAATTATTAGTGAATAAATCTGCAAGGGGAGGCTGGATGCCCTTAAAACTTAACCACATCAACTGAATGCTATTTATGCTCTTTACACAATACCTTCACATACCAGAGCTGATACATGCATATCCACGACACACCTTCACATTCCACAGCTGATATAAACAACCACTACACAACTTCACATACCAGAGCTGATACACACATATCCACGACACACCTTCACATACCAGAGCTGATACACGCATATCCACTACACACCTTCACATACCAGAGCTGATACACACATATCCACTGCACAACTTCACATACCAGATCTGATACATACATATCCACTACCATTAGTGATAACATTTTCCGTTAATATAGATTAGAAAAGAGAAACTATCACAGCCATTTCTAACGCTGTGCTTTAATGGAGACAGCAGTGTTTGTTGAGTTGGGTCACTTGAGTGCACATCAGCAACATCAGAAAACATGCAGAAGGAATGATGCAATTATATGTGTAAATTATACCTTAATAATTAATATAAACTCTATAATAATACAAAAAATATTGATTTATGAATCACTTTTCAAAGTTTCAAAGTGCTTCACAAGCAAATAATATAAGCCTAATATGAGAGCACAAACAAACAAAGCTGAAATATAACAAACATATGAACTGCAGAAACCCATCACGTACATAGAGGGAAGAAGAGAGTGTAACCAATATGGGCATGGATTTCCCCTAGGAGCTTGTTCTGGCAGTGCAGTAGTTATTGTTGTGCCAGTAGGGCTGTAGACTGAAGCTGTCACAGCCCTGCCTCCGCAGTGGGAAGCTCTGCTCCCCGAGCTCAGTGGAGTTTAGAAGTTCAAGGTACTGCTGTAGCTTCATTGACGTCGTTTAAAGGTCCCATGGCATGCTACTTTATGGATGCTTTAATATAGATATTAGTGGGCCCCTAACACAGTATTTGAAGACGTTCCAGAAATTCAGCCGTGGTGCAGAATTACAACCACTACGAGCCAGTCGCACATTGAGCTTTCATCAAACGCGCCGTTTCGGTGTCTGTAGCTTTAATGCAAATGAGGAGGAGAGGTCAAGGAGGAGGGTGGGGGTGTGGCCCTGAGCAGCTTGCGGCCACGATACCATGCGCTCTGTTTACAGTTGTTATGTAATTTAAGCACATAAGCTACCCCCACATAGCCACAAGGGAGCAGGATTAAACACATAAGCTGCATTACCCCCACATAGCCACAAGGGGAGCAGGACCAAACATACAAGCTGTAATAACTACTCCAGCCACAGATGGCAGCATCTTTAGACGGACGAGGAAGCCGGAGCCAATACGTCACATAGGCCATGCTTACTTGATACAAATGCAGAGCGGGAGCCAGATGAGGTCAGAAACACATGGCAGCCCCGTTGCTAGAAGATAGGTCAGCCGTGTGTCGCTCCACGCGCGTGTTAAATACAATTCCCCTCGTTCTGCTTCATAGTTACCATACCGAAATACTTTAACAAATAAAGTGAGTTAAAAGTGATCCAGTTTGGACTACTTTCTTCAAGAACATGGCACAGTGGATGTATCGCAATGGCGAGGTGCACACAGCCTTTGGCCGTGTTCTGTAAATCTTCTAGAACACTCCGGGTGCTCTGGTGGGAGTCCTGGAGCTCTATATCTAAATAATATCATATTATACATAGATATCTATATCATATAATATATATTATGACGGCCAAAAGCTGTGCTTCTCCAGACGATATCATCAATCTCAAACGACTGTGTCGGATTCTCCGACGTCTCTGGTTCTTCCACATCAAGGGCAGCGGGGCTCAACGATGGCTGAGATAACTCCAACTAGTGACGTTGTGGAAATACCAGAGACGTTAAAGAACCGACGTGTTAAGGTATGACCACACTGAATGCGTTACGCACGTAACGTGCCTAACCTGACACTTGATCTGTTGCCCATTCCCAAAGTGAGCCCTGAGGACTAAGGACTTAATTGATCTCAGGTGCTAAGTGAGCGAGTGTGTGAGGCCACATGGCCTCAGATAGGTTTATATGGGATTGGGACAGCACTTCACAAGAGCACGTTACCTTGATAACGTTTAATGATGAATGTTTATTTTGTTTTTTTGTAAATGCAATGAAACAATCGGCTACAGCAATTTATTGATATTAGTATATATAATTTTTACTTTTGAATACTTCAGTATAAAGGATGCATTGAATAATTTAGGTGATTATTGGCCTACACATACTAATCATAAGTCAGAATGGGCTACATTTGGCTGAATTATAAATAGTAATATGAAGAGCAGTTTGGGAGCCAAAAGAGCAGGCTCTTGTTGGTAAGCTGATGCAAATGATCCGGCTCACTAAAAAAAGGCAGAAATTCCTATCTGGTTGCGCATTGAGTGGCGAAGTCACGCCCCTTCTGGTAGAGCCCATGGGACCTTTGAGATCGAAAAATATGTATACGTTTCACGCTCCCTGTGACTGGCGTGGACAAGACCGACAATCTCCCCATCGGCATAACTGAAAATCTCCACATGCCCCAACTTGTAATGGTTTTCACCTCTTTTGATGCTTTTATCCTCCCCTTGGAAAAAACCTAACATTATCAAACTTCTTCACGAAAATGTTAAATTTTCTTTGCATAAAAAATTATCATTTAAATCCACAAACAAGATATGTGTAATGCAGGGCATATAAAAACTGGGACCAGAAAATAATTACTTTCTCTCCATTGAAACCCATTCATATTATCTCATAGGTCCCATAGGCTTTACCGGAAGGGGCGTGACTTTGTCACTCTATAGACAGTAGCGTTGTCTTGTTGTTTACCTTCCTAATTTCCAGATTTTCCTATGGTCTCTGCGGTAAACGTCACAATGCTTTGAACTGTTGCTAATTCCCTTAGGTGAAGTCTGCACTGATGCGGACTCATGGAAATGGCTTGGTAAGTGTGGACTCAAACCCTCACGCCCTTTGGAATTCGACATTGGGACAGCCCTAATTCCTTAATAATTTCGCGAGAATGCGCAATAAAGTCTGTGAGTCCCGACATTGGGATTGGGCCGTTGTGTGTCACAAAAATGCTTTGTTCCCATATGGACCATCTATGTGTGAGCAAAGTGTGTCATACTACATGAGTAGTTTCACCAGCCTGATGACGGAGTCTACCAGCTGTCAAAGATCAGGGCCATATGGGCAGCCCCTGTCGTAATGCGGAGAAGGATGTGATAGTACGTCCCACGTTCAGAAGCATGCTGCTATATAGGGGCCTGGGGGGACACCAGCGGGTCAGGGGCGTCACCTGGGGAAGGGTTGTTGCAGGGTTCTCTAGGCTATGGCTGTTCCACATCGGAGGAGGCCTTCAGGCAGCCGGGCGCCTAACAGCCGGCCTAACGGTGGCTGAAACGGATGAGTCGTCAACCTACCGGAAGGGAAATTCTCCTACCTTCGTTCCCACGGTGGAAAAGCCACAAGTAGATCTGCCAATCAACCATTGAGGCTTTTGATAAGTTGTGAGTCACAGCAACATGCTGGTTCAACAGAGCCAGTCAACCGGTAGACAAGTTGTCTGATCAGGTTATCGAGCGATCAAATCTGTGTGTGTGTCACGGACAGCTCGTTGGTTGCCGTCCATCCTTAGTGTGTGTGGGTGTAAACAAGCCTCAGCGCCCGGCTACATCCTGTGAGCCTCGCTGAGCTTGAGGCGGTGTTAACCGACCGGCTCATGACAAGAAGATAAAAGCAGGATATAGAGCACACTTTAAACAATGGGTAAATGAAACTACGCTATTCCAAGATTGGAACCGGATGGCGAGCACTAGCTCAAGGCATTAAGTTTACTTTGATCAGTAATGTTGCTTTTTTATTTTCACCATCACTGTGAGCTGCGCTGCTTGTAAAAAGCACAAACAACCTTGTTCTTTCATTAGCGAAAGCACATAAAAACAATGACAAACGACAGTACTTGTTGTTGTGTAGCGGTCGGCCGTTCTCAGCAGCGGCCTGTGGTTCTGCTCGGGTGTAATAGCATGGGATAATAGCTTCTCAATTATTCATATTTCCTCCCCGGCTCTGTAGAGAGAAGTGTGACGCAGGCACTATATGTCTTGATCCAATTAGCCCGGGAAGAGAGGAGTGGACAGAATCAGAGGGGGGAGCTATATATACATATACTGTATATACATAGACGCACGCACGCACACGCATGCACGCCAAGCTATGAGGTATGAGGGGCCGCCTTGGACAGAATTCATACTTGGTTTTACACACACTATTATAATCTCGCATATACACCACTATACTCATACAGACACACACTATTATACTCCTTTTACATGTATGTATGAGAGTGTATATGTGTATATGTCTATGTATATATATATATGTGTGTATGTGAGAGAGCATAGTAGTGTATGTGAGAGAGAATAGTAGTGTATGTGAGAGAGCATGTGTGAGAGAGCATATACAGTAGTTGGGTATGTGAGAGAGTACAGTAGTGTATGTGTGAGAGTATAGTAGTGTATGTGAGAGAGTATAGTAGTGTATGTGAAAGAGTATAGTTGTTTATGCAAGAGAATATAGTAGTGTATGTGAGAGAGAGTATAGTTGGGTATGTGAGAGAATATATAAGTGTATGTGAGAGAGTATAGTAGTGTATGTGAGAGAGTATAGTTGTTTATGCAAGAGAATATATCAGTGTGTGTGAAAGAATAGTAGTGTGTGTGATAGAGAATAGTAGTGTGTGTGAGAGAGTATAGTTGTTTATGCAAGAAAGTATAGTAGTGTGTATGAGAGAGTTTGAATGAAACAGAAGTGAGTTTGATTCCTCAGTTCCTGATTGGCTGACAGAAGAAGCGGTAGCTTCTGTTCTGGCGCTCAAAATACTTCTCCATCTTTTCACCCGCGATGGAAAGAAAGAGGCTAACAGAAGATGTGGGTCTACTTAACAACATTTTAGGAAATGGTGACACATTGTCAACCATGTCTCGAAAATTAAACCAGGCCCAAGCGAGCTCTGAGATGCTGTCGTGTTCTTGAAGAAAGTAGTTCAATCCGGATCGCTTTTAACTCACTTTATTTGTTAAAGTATTTCGGTATGGTAACTATGAAGCAAAAGGAGGGGAATTGTATTTAACACGCGTGAAGCGACATACCGCAGCGCTATCTTCTATCCACGGGGCTACCAACGGGTCTGCCATGTGTTTCTGACCTCCTTCTGACTCCCGCCCCGCGTTTGTATCAAGCAGGCGTGGCGTATGTGACGTATTGGCTCCGGCTTCCGCGTCTGTCTTAAAGATGCTCCCTTCTGTGGCTGGAGTAGTTATTGCAGCTTGTATGTTGGGTCCTGCTCCCCTTGTGGCTATGTATAGTAATTACAGCTTATGTGTTCGATCCTCCTCACATTTGGCTATGTGGGGGTAATGCAGCTTATGTGTTCGATCCTGCTTCCTTGTGGCTATGTGGGGGTAGCTTATGTGCTTAAAATACGTAACAATGCAGAGATTATTCAGGGGTCAAACTGCAAATCCAGGCCCTAGCGCTTCTTGTTCTACCGGAGGACCCCGTTGCCAAATCAGACCGAATTTCGCTGGCTGGTCGTCGAGATTCACCAGGAGGAGGTAAATTGATTAAAATATAGCCAATGACTCTTTTACTCTTTTTACGTTTATTAAAGTCCTCCCATCTGCAGTGTCTCCCCAAATTCCTGTTAGCATGGTCGTGACGTTAGCACCGACTAAGCGCTAGTGCTAGTGGCCACCGACATTACACGGGCCATTTTCCATTGAAAACTCCACAAAATGTAGCACTAGTGCTAGCTGATATGATCAAGTTGAAGTTAGCTGTATGAACAACCCAGTATCATGCAATTTCGTGCTCATGCTCATGAGCCTCAGGTTTTAGAATTAAATCTGCTGTTTTACGTATCAGTAAAGCCCTTTGAATTACCAAATTATATATTCAAATACATTTGACTTCGACTTTCACTAGGAGAAAAAGCGAGCAGCTAGCAGCAGCAGTTATGGAAGAATATTGGTAGTACCCAGGCGTACCCAAAGTTGTTATTCACTTTCAAACACATTTTATAATTTTCTATTCAATGCGCAGCTTATTACAGTGTAGTTCTGCATTTATTGGATTTCGTCTATCTTTGGGAATGGAGACATCAGAGTATGATGTTTACAGCAAGTCTAGAGCTAAATCAGAAAGCTCTAGAATTGGCTGGGTAGCTGGCCTAGCTGCTGAGTTGCAAGCATCTGGCTAGGTGATGATGTTTCTTTAATTTATACAGTATGAATACTTTAATTTCCGATTGAGTTGGTCATTGCAGAACATATTGCCATTTGTATAAATCTACCAATATGCTTCCGTAAAGTGGAGTACATAAGCTGGACACTATAGCGAGAAAATGGCCTATTGTACTTATTTTACTGTCAATTACTTACTAACTAAACCTGGAAGGCTTCATTTTTAATATTTAATAAAATCAATCAAAGTTTTCTTTTTGTAGAACTTCTGCCCCAAACCACTCTACATTTCTAAAGGATGTGATATTGTTACCAAGCTCATCTTGGGACCTAGTGTGTAAACATAAAACATGGAGAAAACTACATGATAGAGGCTTCATATCCTGGAACAGCCGGACTGTCATCATGGAGATAGATCAAGCCTTTAAAGAAAAAAATCCTATGGATACACGGTACTGTTACTGGAATTTCAACATGATGCACATCATAAGCTATTCCATTGATTTATTCTAGGAAACTTATCATAATTTTCAAATCATTGTTACAGTATTAAACTGTTGATGGCTTGTGGGAACAAGCTGGTTGCTCCAAAGCTGCACAGCGGTCAAGAACTTGGTGACCTTATGCTACACAAGATCTACAAGGCAAAGGCTGTATATGTGAGGCCGTCAAACGATCTCTCATGTAAGGTAAGGTATTAATAAACAACGTTGAACAGTGTCGGATAGACCTTACTTTGTTTGTTTTTTATGCAGAATATGATAGTTCACAGGGTGTTAGGATATAAAGGAGTTGGTCTCAGTTAATGTCATCTCGCAGTGCTCTATAGTTACCCTCTTTTGTCGCACATGCAACTAAAACTCTGCAAAGTGTGACTGAAAACTTTCTTTGTTTGCACAGATGCCCCTTAAATTTTGCCATGACCATCACATCTTAAATGCCCTTTGCCCCCTTATTTCAAATAACCATTTTAAACACTGAACCAATTCACACAGCCACACAGAAGGACAGGGAGGTCCTATAACAGAGCTTGCTATTTTAGTTGGACAACACAGACTCCGAGGACAGTGTGATGGAGTTGGATGAAGAGGAAAATTGGTCAGCATCCAATGACCACAGTATGGCTACTAGGGGAAGGAACAGCAGAAGCCACATGCAGGTTCCTGTCGCAACAAGGGCTAGAGCCAACCAGCCGCAACCACAAGTGCCCAGTGACCAGCCCTTACCTCAAGTGCCCAGTGACCAGCCCTCACCACAAGCGCCCATTTACCAGCCCCCACAACAAGCGCCCAGTGACCAGCCCCCACCACAAGTGCCAATTGACTTACAAACTGACAATTCAGTGAGCCGGTCTGCACTCTTCAGGGACAATTATGGCACCTACCTATCAATCATGGGAGCCATGCCAGACCTGTCCTCTGAGGAGGAAGTTAACAAGGCTATATTGGCCAGTCTTGAGACTGGTCATCCGAAAGTGATTGGTTAATATGACATTGTTTCAATGAGTAAAGTTTGAGCTATTTAAGTTGCTTTGCTTTGTTTTATGCAAAGAGCTGAAAGTATACAAATGTCAAATACATTGATCACATAGTATAATCCATTCTCTGAATTCTAATTTTTAACAGACGTCTGAAAATGACACATCTGCGAAGGAGATGCTCCTCGATCTTGCCTCCAAAATTAATAGCAATCAAAAATGCAGATTCAACATAAACCATTCTGCTGTGCTTGATGGTGCTGTTAGAGGTTTCAAGAGACTGTCCTACAATCCGACCTCCCTCGGATGTCTTTGGCGTGGGTGAGGGGGCTGTTGACCTTGGTGACCCTAGGAGGGAGTTCCTGCGTCTACTTATGGAGGCCGTCGAATGCTCACAGATGTTTGAGGGAAGGGAAGGAAAAGCCAACTTGGCTTTGGAAAGTTCAAGTATGCTTTAATTGTGTACAGTATCTCTTTCTATATGACTATGAGCACTTTTTCTGTCAAGGGCTGTGCCCTGTACTTAATCTTAATTTTGTCTTCATGTCATGTTTCCTCAAGCTTTAAGAGAGGACAAGCTTTTTTTTGCCGGCCAGGCCATTGCGGTGACCCTAGTTCATGGCGAGCCTGCTCCTGGGTTTTGTTCCTATTCATTGTACGCCTCCCTGACCAGAAGATCGCCCAAGCCTGAGATGGAGGAGATTGCAGATTTTGACCTTTATGCCAAGGTCAAAAAGGTAAACGCATTGTAAACATACAGAATACTCAATTGCCAGTAATACAACAATTGGATTCTATAGAATTTTTCATTTGTTTCTGATTGGACACAATATCCCCGGACAGGATATTAGACTTTGCAGAACGCATTACAATACTGTATAGTTCATTATAATAGTTTTCTATATTACTTCATATGCTTATGTTTTCATCCAAAAATACAAGTAGTAAGATATAAACAATCTTTTTTATTTAACAAAGTCTGAACACAGCAAACAGTACTTGTCAACAAATTCGAGCATTTCCAGAGTATGACAATCTTCACATGGAACATCCATTTTCAAATCATCAAACAATCTAAACAGAAATGTTGTTAGACCTACATTTAGCCAACATATCTTTACAATTTCATGGCACTCTTTTCATTCCTTCCTATACCTTTACTTTTCAGAGGGCCATATGAGCATACACGCATGCATGCACGCACGCACGCACACACACACACACACACACACACACACACACACACACACACACACAACAGTGGATGTATCGCAATGGCGAGGTGCACACAGCCTTTGGCCGTGATCTGTAAATATTCTAGAACACTCCGGGTGCTCTGGTGGGAGTCCTGGAGCTCTATATCT
>OMPA01115576.1:0-11948 GCA_900312635.1 Pollachius virens
CAGTTTATACATGAGTGACAATATCATGAAAATTGAATACTTCTATAGTTTTGTGAATTTTAATTACACTTTCATTGTAATTAGGGTTAAAACAGCATTTGTTTCCATCCATATTGGTTTAAATATGTGAATAGGTATGTAATATTACATATAGTATTATTAATACTGCTGTGCACATAATGGAATGCAAAGCACGTGTGACAATAATTCCCATTCACTCGTCACCACACACACACACACTTTGTCTGAATCACTATACAACTTTTTTTGAAAGCTTTACACTGCACCTTGTATATAAGTGGAATACGTTAACAAACGAGTAACGTGAACCCAGCGATAAACGGACACAAACGGTCAAATAGCCTACACAAAGTCAGGCAGGTTAAAGGACAATTCCGGTATTTTGAACTTTGAGGCCCCTTTATGGTTTGTTTACGGTGAAATGGAGTGGTTGACACCGAAATTTTGACTATTGGTCCTGTCTCGGGTATTGGCTAATTGAGAATCGCCCCTGCCTGCTTCACAATGGCTGGCTACGTGCATGCACAAACCTGTCCTTAAAACAACCCTAAACGTTCGTTTTCAGAAATGTGCAACACACCGAGTTGTTAGTGGTGTTCGTTGATGTTCCAAATCAAGTATCGTAGCGAAATACAGTTTCTGTCGTGTTTTATTGCACATTTATCGCATTTTGTAAATCCCATTGATTCCTGTTGGAAGACTCATTGCCCGGTAGAAACTGTATTTCGCTACGATACTTGATTTTGAACAACGCACGAACACCACTAACCACTCGGTGAGTTGCACATTTCTGAAAACTTCGGTGTCAACCGAGACCAACCAGAAATGGGGCTCAATGTTCCAAATAACGAGATGGGCTTGATGGGCTTGAATAATGTTTTTGAGTGTACTCCGGAAAAAAAAAAATTTTTGGAGCAGGCCACAATTGAGCAGAGTGCTTCTCACCTGTGGCATGATTCGCAAAAAAATAAGAATTACGGCCAGCTCTGCAAAGAAGGTCCCAATCAGAGCCAACCATCAAATTTTTTTGAAGGACCACCTTTACCCCCGTTTCCATGGGAATACAGCAACAGAGCATGGTGTTTGCGGTGAGGCTTTGGCTGTGCAGTGGCTAGAGGGCTGTGGGAATCCAGTCACCCGCAGAGGCACGGTTGTGTGTGTGGCTGAGCCCTGGCTCTCAGCGAGCACTGATGGGGTTTTGAGCACAGGTGAGCTCCTCGAAATAAAGTGCCCATTGCTGAGAAACAGCTCTATGGAGGACCTGATGGGAAGCCAGAGGTTTGATGTTAAAATGGTGGAAGGGAAGCCACAGCTACAGCAAAATGGGCCACGTGGCTTCTACACACAGGTGCAGCTGTGTATGTTCTGCACAGGGCTGAGAGCATGCAAGCTGCTTCTTTGGTCCTCATCACAGCAGGTGATGTTGGTTGTGCTGTTCGACGAGGAGTTCTGTGCCAGGACAGTGGCCAGACTGAAGAGGTTTTATTTTTAGTTCATGTTACCTCATTTGTGTGAGGAGTTTGATGCAGGTCGCCTTGTTCTTTCCAAGCGTTACATTGAGCTATGTTAAATCAAGAGATTTGATTTTTAGAGATATGATTATCTTTAGAGTTATGTTATTATTGTTCAAAACATGTATTGGTATTGTGTGTATTGTTTGATTACAAGTCATCAACCTTTGTAATTAAACAGAATTCACACAATTGATCCATGTATGTTCAATTATATTTCAACTATTATTTATAATGTGTTCTTAAAAAACAAACCTGAACAAAACATAGCTGATGAAAATATATATTTTTATGTTAATCACAAGTTATTTTCATTGTATGCAAAAAAGCATGAATACAATTACATATGTGGAAAACTATATAACACAAACAAATATAATATAAAATACACTTTGTTGACTGATTGCCATGCATATACCAAAAAACAGCTTTTAAACAGCTGAACACTGAAGAGACCACTGCATTGAAGGCTTAACGATCTTCTGGGTCATTAATTATGTCACCATGTAGGTTACATAGGGCTGCATAAACTCTCAGGATCTTTACAAATTTAGGGGCCAGATTAATCGGGACTGTTTGAGAAATAATTCTATAGTTTTTTAGTCTACGTATGACACGTTCAACGTGGACACGTACGTTTGCGATGCGTCTCGTGGTGGTGATGTCCTCTTCTTACAGTTTGTTGCCTTTCCTGGTGAACGCTGGCAGGGTGAGCTTCACTTTCCTTTCATACAGGAGGTATTGGATGACAAACCCCCTGTCTGCCATAACTTCATCACCTGGGCGTAAGCAATCCAGAAAACCTGAATCTGATGTTATGAATTTATCACTGCATCTTCCTCCGTATGCGGGCGAAATTAACATGATGAGCCCCCATGGTGCAATCGCCACCAAGTATTTGATGGTGTTCTGGCCGTAATAGTGACTGTATGACTCGCCCCTTGAGTCTAGTTTGTGTGGCTTCTGAAGGGGGGTCTCGGAGCAGTAAATGATGCATGTCACTTTGGGGTAATGTTCCTGAAAGCATTCTGATGTGCCAAACCTTTCCGCTAGGTCACCCTGGAGTAAATTAAGCCGTAGCTTCATCAGAGTCATCAAGAGCTGATCTCTAGGGGAAAGCTGTGAGGAGTTAACATATTCCTTTGTCAGGTTTTCAGCTAATGTATTAAAAGCTTCTAAATTCAATCCTGTAGATAGCAGGCAGAGGTGGTCATTTCTGAGCAACCGAAGATTCACCTCAGATGGAGCACACTGTGTTGCCTGATCAATTTGAAGGGGTAGGTGAAGTGCTAGAGGGCCCGCATTCTATTTCATCGCTGGTTGATGTTCCTATGAAGAAAAAAAAATCGTGAGTTTCACGATTTTCACATTTGAAAATAATAGCTGGGCTATCTAATGTTGGTGTGGCAGATACCGTATTACTGTGCTCAAACAAGAAAATATGCAGTAGGCCTAGTATAAAATGAAATACAATAATAGTTCTAACTATATGCGCAAGACGGTTGAATTGTTAATGACAATTATTTAGATATGCACAAGTTGTTGAAAAGAGGAATAGGTAATATAACTAGATAGAATAAAACTAGATAAACAAAAATCAGATAGGTGTTTCTGTGTGTGTAAACAAAATAATTATCAATGGCTAATTCATACCGGTAACGTTAAGTTAACATCCTGACGCTCTTACAAGCACCCCAAGCCTCTCCTTAGCTTGAGTTTAATATCCCAGCCATTTCTCAGGAATTGGGTGTTCAGCTGTTGGCTTCCCATCCACAAAGTGATAAGAGCAGACATAGGGATTTTTAGGGAGCTGTTATAAATTAAGGGCTTTAAGCCAGGAGCGCAAGTCCTCTTCAGTGGACGGTGGTGGAAATAAATTAAACGGTGCCCCACAACACTCCGATCTCCTTTTCTTATGTTGAAAGCACTGTGATTCAAGAAAAAGACGCCTCTTTCTCCAGTTATTGTGGTATCCACGGACTGAACATATTAAACTAGACATGTTTTGTTTTTGTAAGTATCAAACGGCATCAATGGCTACAAGTAACAGTACACGACTACAGTATCAATACAGCAAAGGTTCCAAAGTAAAACTATACCGGAAGTTCGAACACAAAGTTAACAACAATGGCGTCCTCCGTGTCGCGTTCGAAAATAAGGTGGATAGAGAGTATGCAATGATTTGTGGTCCAGAATGTATCTTGATTTTCCCAATATTGCTATAGTTTTTGCCAGTTTTGCTTTAACGAGATTAATATGTGATTTACAGCAGATTTTGTGGTTCAAGATCACATCCAGAAATTTTATTTCATATACTCTTTCTATATTTATTTGATCGATTATCAATTGGACTTGAGGGTTTGTTTTATGATTTCCAAATAGCGTAATCCTTGTTTTGCTTAAATTAAGAGACAGTTTGTTGATATCAAACCAATGTTTTATTTTTTTCATTTCTGCTATGACCTCTAAAAGCTGCTTCAAATTATCACAGAAACAAAAAATATTTGTATCATCCGCAAATAGAATAAATGTGATACTCTACATATGTCATTATTATACAGAATAAAAAGTTTCGGACCTAACACAGACCCTTGAGGTACTCCACAAGTCATGTTTAAATATTTTGATTTATGATCACCTATTGCAACAAATTGTTGCCTGTTTCTTAAGTAGCTTCTTACCCAGTCCAATCCAACCCTTCTGATGCCGTACCGTTCTAGTTTAGTAAGTAAAATGTTGTGATTTATTGTATCAAATGCTTTTTTTAGGTGTATGAATATTCCCACTGCCAGTTTTTTATTGTCTATGCAATTGGTGATTTCTTCGATAAGTTCCATTAATGCCATTGATGTTGATCTCTGTCCGAAATCCATATTGATTGTCGACCAAAATCGTATTTTTGAGAATTGGGTATTAAAATTGGAAATGTACCAGATTGAAAAGACAAGTTACATATGTGGGTTAATGGTTCTGCAATTACCTCAATAACGTTTTTTATTATAATCATATCAATATCATTGCAATCAGTAGAGGATTTGCTCTTACATTTTCTTACAGTGTCTATGAATTATTTTTCTTCGACTGCTCTAAGAAAAATAGAGCTGGTATTTCTATCCCAAAGATCAGTATCCACCACTTCATTTGTTTCTGGGTGATTAATTTTTTCTGCCAAATTTGGTCCCACATTTACTAAGAACTTGTAAAAACCATCAACCACATCATCCATATTATCTATTATCTTTTCTTTCTCCATAAAATACTGAGGGTAACCTGTATTTTTTTATCCATTTCTAATAATACTATTTAGCACATTCCATAAACCTTTCATGTTGTTTTTGCTATTCTCTAGTATTTTATTATAGTATTCTTTCTTACATATCCTCATTATATTGGTTAATTTATTTTTATATATTTTTATATTTATTTTCTGCTTCTTAATTTTCTATACAGTGTATTTTTCTTTTTGCAGGCATTTCTTAAACCCTTAGTGATCCACGGACTAGTTGTCTATTTTTGTCCATCACTGTATTGTTTCACAGGACAGTGTTTGTCATAAAGTGATTTAAAAACGTTGAGAAATCCATTGTATGCTTTGTCAGTATCGTCTACCTCATATACTACCCTCCAATTCTGTTTCAGTAAGTCATTCTTTAATGCATTTATGTTTTCTTTGGTTCTCAGTCTTTTGTATTTAAAATCACTGGTGTTCTTAGGTTTCCTATCATTACAGTGATAAACAACAAAAACAGGCAAATGGTCACTGATGTCACTATATAGCAGTCCGCTTACTGTATTGTTTTCCATAATATTTGTGAATATATTGTCTTAATGTTGCCAAATGAGAAGTAATTCTACTAGGTCTTGTTATTGTAGGATATAAACCCATACTGTACATAGTTTTGATGAATTCTTCCGTCATTTTATGATTTTTTGGATTCAAACGGTCAATTTTATAATTCACACATATGAACATACTCTTTTGCAAAGATATTGTAAACATGTTTTCCATCCAATCTTTAAATATTTCAATGTTCAATCCGGGAGCTCTGTATATACAGCTGACAATAACATTCTTGGTCTTTTCCATACTAATTTCTACTGTAACACATTCCAATAAATCATCAACCGCTGTTGTCATGTTTTCCACCACCTTGTATTTCAGTCTTTTGTCCACATAGATAGCCACACCTCCTCTTTTTTTTGCCTCTGTTAGTATAATTCAGTTCATAGTCATCAATCCAAAAGTCCACACCTTTCTCAGTGCTGATCCAGGTCTCTGATATTGCTACAATGTTAAATGGGATCTTGAACTGTTTTATAAATTATTTTATGCTGTGGAAGTTGGCATATAGACTCCTGCTATTAAAGTGGATAATTGACATGTTTCCTGATTGGAAATGTATATTAAATTGCGCATCTGTCTAATAACTGCAGCTGTTATTGATATTGTTAAGTAAGTTGTTTTCCGGATCAATGTCATTTTCTATGTCTTGTGTGTTATGCTCTGTATATGAAAAGGTTTCTAGTTCTGTTAGAGAAATATGTTTATTGTCAGGAATTGTCATGGGGAATTGTGAATTCCATTACCTTGTTGTGGTGTATCTCATTGGTATGTATCCAGTTCATCCAGGTCCCTAATGAGTAATACTTTGGCTTGTTCTGGTGTTCCATTGAGCTTGATGAATATTTTGCAGTTGCTCGTCCACGTTGATTGAATTTTCTTCTGCTTTCTCAGGAATCGGGCCTTTCCGGCGATGTCAGCATTCTTTTTTGTCAGGTGTTCATTCAGATACGCATCCGAGCCCTTCAGTCGTCTTCCCTATTTCAGTAGTTCAGGTTTGTGTTTCCTGTTGGCAAACCAAATAATTATGACCGGTTTATCCGTCTTGCTTCTCCGTGGGAGCGGGTGACAGGCCTCGATGTTGACACTGTCCAACAAAATTCCCTTTGAGTGGAGGAACGCCGTCACCTGTTGCTCCACAGATGTGGCGTCCTGTTCGCTCGTCTCCCCTCCGTTCAGCGTTGTTAATGCCCATGCATATGTGCAGGGTTTGATCTCCAGCCCAGTGACAATGATGTCGTTCATTCTGGTATACTGTTCCAAATCACCCAACCTGTTCTCCAGCAACATAATCCGCTTGTCCTTCTCAGAGTTTTGACTTCTTCCACCAAGCGCATGATGCAGTTCTGCTGTTTTCGAACGGCAGAAACCTCCTCCGTCAGCATGTCAAGTGATTTTTTAATATCAGATTCCATTCAGATTACATAGGTCTAATAAACATACAGAAACTGTTCTTAATGTTTTTATCTGGATAGATAAAAAGGCACTGCAGTTGTGCACTACGTGGTTGCCTACGTAACCGCCACACTGACCACTGACTATATTTAGTTAAAACTAAAATTGTAATAGACCAGGCTTAGTGTCACTTAATATTAGCATCTCAACATTGTGTCTCAATAAAGACGTACCTTTAAATATTTCTTCAAGCGACTCAAGCTGCCACTCCCTTAACTTGTTTTGAACAAGGTTGTCCATCAGTTATAACTAGAATTAAATAAATGAAGATAATCAGATTTTCACAAAACTGCACTAACCGAGTGTAGCAGGTTTCACAGAGCGCTTGGACACCAGGTTTGCTTTTCCAATACAAAGTCTGTTTATTTCAATTGCCCAGCAGTCCAACAAAACACAAGTCCTCTGCTTCCGATCCTCCTCACTACAAGACAAAGCAGGCACATAAATACACACTCCCTGATTGATCTGATTGCGAGCGGGTGCCCGCAATCAGACCCAATCCCCCCCAGCAGATCCGGTGCGCTCCCAACATGCCCATACTCCCCCTACAGGCCAGACGCCGCACGTCCCCCGGCACCGGGTTTACATGGACACTTCTAATCTGATTACAAGTGGAAGAGCAGCTCAATCGGAATAAAAAATTATCATATATACACCTCGATCGGAATACAATTCTCTGATCGGATTGCAATTCCAGTTGGAGTAAAAGAGGTGGTATAGTCCACTATAATCGACATGTATACACTTATTCCGATTGGTTTGGGGTAGGGGTGTAACGATACACGTATTTGTACCGAACCGTCACAGTAAAGGCACTTCTGGGTGGTTACAGAGATGGAACGCGGTGTGTAAATGTGGCATACATAGCGTTAATATGGTGAATGTAAAGGCTTGTTTTACGATGTGGAATTTAAAACTTGAAGTCAGTGTTCCTGCCAGAGTTGCCCCAGACCGTTTAGCCAAAGTATACTACTCCGACTCCGTGACTACGGAGACCCCTCGAGCATTCACAGTTCTTCGTCGGGATGTCGGATACGCAATGCAATTCGCCGCCTGATCGATCTTATATGTTGACTACAAATCACGTAAGTCAGTGGTTCCCTGGGAAACGGGGCCCTGTGCAATCTTAAACACACAGAAACATAATAAAAACAAAAAAAGCTTATCTGGGCCTCGTTTCCCGATAACGATGGATCTTGGCTTGTACGATCATTCTCACGATGGATCTTGCGAACCATCGTGAATTTCTTTGGAACGTTTCCCGAAACTCCTCTTAACATGAACGCGCGTTCACTGCACTCACGACGTTCGTAGGATTGTAACTGTCAACTGACGCGGTGCTGAAACGGGCTATGTAGGAGGGGGAGAGGCAGGAATGTCGCAGGAAAATGTGGTTAAAAAGGGTTAAAATATCTCCACATCAAGGCCAACAGCAGAGTAGCCTACGAATAGAATAGACTGCAATAATATGAATGCTAAAGATATTAAAACACAATTCATTAGGCCTAGGCCGACATATGCTATATCAGTCCTAATCCTGAACGCACTGTGCATACATTTTTTCACACCATTTCCCCCCCTGAAATAATTCCATATTACAAAAATCCAAAATAGCTTGTGTGACAACTACATTTATCTTAATGTGCTGATTTCTGAAACATACTTTGCACAGCAAAGAGAGCCGACTTTATCCGATTCCGCATAAGGTTTCAATGATTGGCGCGCACTCTCTAGTCTAGAATATTTTTAGACATTAAAAATGCGACGTTCCATTCATTCATTATCATTCAAACGCAGAGGCTAGGCATTGACACACGGCTATTGCTGACCCGATTAGGAGAGCTTGGTCTAGATCCTGCCCATTTGTTGGGCAGGATGAAGTAGGCTATAGGTCTTTTTACACTGCCGAGCCGGTTCGGTCGCAGCTTGGCACGCCCGGCGATTTCACCTTCTTATCTCAAGTTTCCTGTGTAAAACCGAGGGGGTCAAATCCCCCGTTCGTCACGGCGCGGGCTTTCTTGGTTCACTGGGGAAGGCGGGGCTGCGCACGGAGTCTCTGACCTCTTTAGAATAATTTGTATTATTGCATACTCCCGAATGTTTTAATTTTTTTATGAATGAAGACACCACATGCAATAATGAGTTCACGTCTGAGTGTAGACTACAAACGCGATTAACTATGGTCAGGGATGTTATATAGTAGGCTACAGTAGGCTAACGATGCTCTTAGCATCCTACGAGTACCCCTGGAGTCCTCGTTAGCTACGAGCGTTTTCACGACGTTCGTTACCAATGATGCTTTCGGGAAACGGTGTGAAAACTGTACGATGCTCGTACAACGCACTTCACGATCCACTTAGGCTAACGATGCTTTCGGGAAACGGGGCCCTGTGTTGGTGACAAATATAAATCGGCTGTGTTAGAATAAGAAGTGACAAAGTGACTAATCAAATAACATGTTCTCAATTTCATGAGTCTCAATCAGTGGAGTTAGGGATTTTAAAAAGTAAAATAATAAGACCAAGTAATACAGATGTGAAATTTGTTAGGTTAATGTTTTGATTTGGAGTAGATTATCTAGTAAATTTGACACTAGATGCACTGTATGCACAGTTGTTTGGAAACTTATTTATTTCTACACAACTTTGTTCTTTATAATGTTGAAAACATTGGTCTTCATACCATCCCGGGGGTGGTGATTTGCGGAAACTCCTCAAGGACATCATGTACACTCTTCCCAGAGTTCTCCCTCACCCACCATGCTCGGTAGAGGGTATCCTCCGCCTGGATGAGTGGCTGATCATTGTGCTCTAGCCACTCGGCCATCTCCACCACCTGCTCCAGAGGCATGGATGGAGTCTTAAAAAAAAACACATCATGTAAACAAACCGGGCACTCACGAGGAAAGCTGGAAGTTGTATTGATGTTGAATGTTAAATTTTCTATGTTAAGTCCCAAATAAAATGTTGACATTTCGATGGTGTGAAAGTGTGGTTTTATTAACTATGGTTTTGTGTCCCGATTGTAAGCTGTAATAGCCAACGGTGTTGTTTAGTTAACGAGCAAGCTAAGTAACGTTAGTTATAACTGTAGGTAGCTTGTGAGTAGTTTGACTCGCAAGCTACCTACAGTATAACCCTTGCACTGCGTTACCGGTTGGTGCCGGTAGGCTATCTCAGGCTCAGATCTAGTGGCTCTAGGCTACCTGGCAGAGATGCTAGCTAATGTTGGCGCTCATAGTTTTCATTGTGCTGTTGAGCCTTGGAAACTGAGACCTGCAAGGTTGTTGGCAGGGATGCACATCATGTCGGTGCAATCCCTTGTCTTAATTTAAGTTTTATGTTTACCGAGATTGACAGCTCAACAATGTCTTGCCACGTAAGGCAATCACTGACAATGGCAATCAATGGGTGACTCAAGCTTAGCGGGCGTTGGATGGTAGCACAGCACTCTGTCATGCATATCACAGATATTTTCATCTGATCTAGCAGCTATCTTTTGGTATTTTTAGAGTGCAGTGCTCAGTTACTATAACATGAAAAAAAACATTAACATGTTTTTCTAGTATCTCGTCGTTCATATTTAATAGGAGTTGATGGAGTTCTGGTGGTGGGCATAGTGTGTCAAAAATCCTGCTTATGTAATGAGTGTGCCTGCCTGTGATATGCGCCAAAACTATCCATTTTCATATTGCACAGCCTATAGCTACCTCTTTGGTTCTTTGGTTTAGAATTGGTTGCAGCATGTTTCTTTCCTTAAGATAAAACACACAATAGTAAAAAAAAAACTGGAAACAAACCTTAATGAGATTTTCCCCTGAATCTCTCCCCTTTGCCAGTCGAGGAGTAAAAAGGCAGTTCAAAGAAAGTCAAATCTTTTAATATTCTTATCTGGATTGTTGCAACCCAGTTCATTTGAACCAACCTGACCCAACTAATAACTCAGCAGCTGGGTAGAACTTAGGCCCCGTTTACACAAGGACGCTTGCGGGTAAAAACGATAAAATATTTTATCGTAAGTGCCTTTCGTTTAGACGGTGACAGCGTTTTTGGGGCTTAAAAAGGCAAAAATCTGAAACCACCCTCCAGAGTGGAAAACTTCAATATGCTCCGCCGTAGCGTTTCCGTACACTGCCAAGACGCAAAACTCTGCTCAGATCTGCTCACGTCGCGTACGCGTTTATGTCACATACATGCGCCTGTACAGGGAAATAAACAAACTTGTTGGATTATTTCCATGTGTCGGACCGTCAAGCTGCTCTGGCAGCTGTAATAGATTTACAGGAGTCTTTCCACGTAATGTACAGGATATGTATAGATAGTATTACTGAACAGAGAAGGATCTGTAATTATGTTTTGGTTTTCGCGGCGCAGATGAGAAGAAGGAAGATTCTACGCATGCACTCAGACATGGCGGTGTTGTGTGATAGTGTATCACAGCACCACCTAGCCGCCTGAAATGCATACCCAATCGAATTCCACACACTTTTGCGTCTGACAAATGCGCCGTATGCAGGCAGATTTCCTCCCGAAAACGCTTGTCTAAACGCGGAATAAAAAGTGAAGACGCGACGCCACTTTTACGTCTTCTGTTCAGACCGTCATCATGTAAACGTAGCCTTAGTTACCCTACATAAGTAAAAGTAACCCAATAAAATGACCCAGCAGTGTCAATCCAGCGGTTGGGTTGATATAATTAACCAGAGTGTACCAGGGATACCACTTGATACAACAGATAAAGGCAGATAAAAAGGAAATCCCTACACCCAAGACATATAGCCTATTTAAACCTGGTTGTCAGACCAGGTGTCAGATGTCTGGTTAAGGTGACAGATGGTTATGAGTGCAAGTGATGTGCAAATCCACATAGAGTCCAATAAATAAATGCATTGTACAGTTATAAAGCAGCCTTCAAGAAAACCAACAGTATATAAAAACAGTAAAAAGTTGTGCATGTTATACAGAGCCACTAGAGTTCATGATATGCTGGTGCAGCGATGTAAAGTTGTTAAGAAATGTAAGGGTTCTGCAGTATGTGCTGTTGAGGAAGCGGGAGGTTTTTGTTTTGATGGCCCTCAACCTTCTACCTGATGGAAGTGAATTGAACAGGGTGAGATTTAC
>OMPA01115577.1:0-14924 GCA_900312635.1 Pollachius virens
CTCGGTCAGCTTCTTCCATCTACATAACACTTCTTGCCTGCGCCCATCTCTCTCCCCCAACAGTGCTGAAATTCTGGTTCACACCCTGGTCGCATCGTGTTTGGACTACCGCAACTCTCTCCTCTTCTCTTTACCTGCTAAGTCCATACATAAATTACAACTGGTACAAAACTCTGCAGCCCGTATCATTAATAAAAACCCCTCCATCAGTCACATAACACCTGTCCTGCAGCAACTCCATTGGCTCCCCATCAATTATCGCATCATTTATAAGATCCTGCTTCTCACTTTCAAGGCCATCAATAATCTTGCCCCTCAGTATCTTACCGAGCTCCTCCATATCAAGACACCCACCCGTTCTCTCAGATCGTCTTCCTCCATCCAGCTCACCCTCCCACCTGCTCGCCTGGCTACCAAGGGGTCAAGAGCATTCAGTCGCTCAGCCCCCCACCTCTGGAACTCTCGGCCTCATGACAGCCAACACTCCAGTTCCATTATCACTTTCAAATCTCACCTGAAAACTTATCAATTCAGACAAACCTACTCCCTTTAAGTCACTTGCATTCTTGGGACTAGAATGACCCCATTCATTTCTCTAGTTCACTGTTTAATTATGTTGTTGTTTTTTGCTTGCTCTTATGATTGTCTGATTTTGTAAGGTGACATTGAGTGTCAAGAAAGACGCCCATAAATAAAATGCATTATTATTATTATTATTACATCCTAGACCATTCGAAGTGCAGGAAATGGGCACATCGTCAAATTATATTAGGCATGTGTTGTGAGGTAGCCTGCTTCTCCAATACAAATCATTATTCATTGTTCATTTTGAATCATGATTATTATTATAACTTTTTCCAAATGCTACAAATGTAACAACTAATAGTGCCCCCTGAACACTTGGTCCTTCCTGTTTCCACCTTTCACAACCGGGACTTAACTAGGGTTGAAGGATTTATCGAATTCAAACCAAAATCGTTGTGTAATGGAACGCGATATGCAAATCGCGAAGACTGCGATTCAAATGAATTCAAAAAAAGATTTGTATTTATTTTTATTTTACAATTCAATATTTAAGTAAAGATGTTATTTCCATTCATCTCAAAACATAGGCTTGAAGAAAAGAGCGTTTTTGTACGTTGACTGCTTCCAATGTTGTGTTGGTTATGGGACAGAATGATTTATTTCTTACATGTAAGCAATAAATCATAAGGAACTTTTAAAAGAAAAATTGCCTACTCAATCGCAATATTGGTCGAAATAATCGCAATTAGATTATTTCCCCAAATCGTTCAGCCCTAGACCTGTCTGCCATGAAGAAGATCTAAATCGTTCTACTAGTCCTTGTGTTTTAGCAGGGATCTGGTCATGATGTGCTTTCAAAAGAGGACCAGGCTTTTTAGCACCGGTAGAATCTAGTACATTCTCAGTTGATCCAGGTCGTTTTCTTGAATGCAATGTGTATTACTAACCTACAGCGGGCATGCCTCCATCAATATCCTTTTCAGCCTTGATTAAAATGGTTTCTGGGGTCTGCTGCATTCCACATAAAGAAGGAAACACACACAAGACATATTCTTTCATTAGCACAGAATAGTTGTCAATCCCCGCAAACGACACATTGAATCATGAAGGTGTGTGCTTTCTATGTGTGTGTGCTGGAGTTGTAGCAGAGGAAGCTTCTCTTTTGGATGGTGAATGAGAAGATGGTTTCCAACCTGCACAGTCAGCTGCTCGCGGCGGACCAGCCGCTCGCCGCGCTCCAGGCTCTTGGCCACGCTGTGGTCTGCAGACAGCGAGCTCAGAGCCTCCTGTTTGGACGCAGTGAAGAGGGCGTCATGGCCGTCCAGCGCCAGTGGGCCCTCCCCTTTTCCGTAGACGCTCAGGATCCTCAGCTCCTCGCTGTAACTGGACATGTGGGAGGAGCCAGGGGCGTCCACATGCAGACTATCTGAGGGGGCACCGCGCTGTGTGCTGCGGTCTCCAAAGTCATCACAGTCTTCTGCAGAGAGGGAAAAAAAAGAAGATAAAAAGTAATTGTTTCAATACATTATTTGCACAAAAGGAGACAATGTGCATTTGTTCACTTCAACAAAACTATTTAAGAAATATCTGTATGTAGCATTGACACAGAGGGCCCTATCTTGCATCCAGCGCAATTGACTTTCTACACCGACGCATGGGTCGTTGCTAGTTTGCAACTGGCCCAAAACTGAGCGAGGGTAAAGAACTGAGCGCTCTTTTCCCTCCACCGCAACGCGTTGCTAAATTAGGGAAGCATCTTGCGCCCCAAGGGGCGGTTCAGCGAAAGGAGGAGGCGTGTTCTGGCGCAAACGTTCCCCGATGATATTTTGCAGTTTCAGAAAACAATTCCACCACAAACCAGGAATTACCTGGTTTAAAGTCAGTGGCGCGTTTTTCAGATGCTATTTTAAGGGCGCCTGCATAATGTTCCTTGTGCACCTCGCGCACGCACTTTGCTTCTCTCATCTACCTAGCCACACATTCTTGTTAAATTATTTGGGAAAGAACAGCTGATACAGCGGTTATAAGTTGTACTTTTAAATCAATGCATCTGCAAACACCGTTCAGAAAACACATATTGTCTTGACACAGACCTAGTGTACAAGCGCATAACTTTTAGGATTGATGAGTATTTGATCGTGAGAAAACATTGTTTTACCGCGAGTAAGTGTGAAAAAGAATGAATTAATGCGGGCGTGCGTGTGTGTATGTGTAAAATAATTAATGAATGCGGGCGCGTGCCGCGTGTGTGTGCATCCATCTGTTTAAACACAGGCAAACTAAACACGTAACGCATAACACAGTCCATGGCAATGTATATTGACGGAGGGACACATGCATATTAGGAACACAAGTCGATAACGATAATGCATACAATACTGGTAAGAAACAATGTTTGTTAACGTATTGCGTACATCATTAAATAGAACCACAGTTACCGCATATCATGTGTGTTAAGTTTTCTTTGCCGAAATTTATTTGAGGACTCAGTATTTCTGAAGTTGTGGAAGAAAACGCTATTCCATGTGTGAATTAGGCCATATTATTTGGCCGTAAACTGAGCTATTTCAAGTTTGAAATTCATGCATCTGTCTCATTGGAGACTGCAAACACGCTGTCAAAATATAAACTCGACAGATTCAAATGCGCTCATTGCTCTTAAAGGGGATGGGAGATGCTACTCATTGGTTTATTGCACGTTACGCCCAAACCACACCTACGGTAATTAGGCTACTTCAGGGCAACCCTTCTTAGATTTGCGTCGGACGCAAGGTTCATTTTTCCGCCGGTATAATAGCAACATCGCCATGGAACCGCCCACAAAGTTACTTGCGTTTGGCGCTTCTCACATGCGTTTCAGACTGTTAAAGGGGACATATCATACCACCATGTTTGAGTGATTAGCCTTACAAGCCGTTTCGAAAATCTGCCCCATATGACATCACTAGTGGGTGTGTCCACCTAGATCTGTATTGGATAGATGAGCAATGTTTACTTCAGTGCACTGGGTAGGCTGGTAGACTGATCTATCCAGCGCAGATCTAGGTGGACACGCCCACTAGTGAGGTCATATGGGTCAGATTTTCGAAACGGCTTGTAAGGCTAATCACACTCACACCTGGTGGTATAATATGTTCCCTTTAAAATAGGGCCCAGAGGGCGTAAGTGTGTACTGCAGACACAGTTTGTGAGTTTTGGAGAGGGATGTCTCCTCCTACCAACTCCTCCCTAGAGCTCCCTCAAAGCTCAAGCGGTTCACCAGGTTGGGGACACTGAACGGACACCAGCGCAAAATCCTATGTGCATAACATGACAAGCACAATTATTATAGTTTACAATAACAAGTGAGAACGTGTCATTGCCTGTAAGCTGATCAGCTAACATTTATACGTTTTGAATTTATTGATGTTTGAGATTATTATTTTTTTATTTTACCTTTATTTTAACAGGGAGAAGTCACATTGAGACAGACATCTCTTTTACAAGTGAGCCCTGGCCAAGGTAGCAGCACACAATTAACATAGGACAGACAAAGGTAATCAATAAAGACATAAAACAAAGTCAGAAATTAAAAACAGGAGCAGACAATTTGAATTGTTTGGTTGAGATATGACTTCAACTCAGTAAGTGAAATGAAAGCAGTAAGTTTGAGTGATCTCTGAATTTCATTCCAAGCAACTGGTGCACTATAAATAAAAGCAGTCTTTCCAAAATCTGTCTTTATCGATGGAACATGTAATTGACTATACGTACTTGAACGCAGATTATACTCCTGTCTATTGAATGTTAAAAGACTAATTATGTGATAAGAATGATAAACCAGCTCATGTGGCATCTGTCTTGAAACCCTTCTGGGCTCTTGGGTGTTTCCATCTTCGAAAAGCAACTCCCAAGTTTGACTTGTGTTTCACCAGGGCTCTGGTCATATTTTGCAAAAGAGTATCAGGCTTTTTAGCACATGTAGAATCTAGGAGTCAGCCTAGATTCGATGCTGCCTAAGATCTATGGGTGGTGTAAGATAAGGGGAATTTCCAACCGCCTTGTGCTTTAGGCTTGATGACGATGATGAAGAATACATGACATCCTAGACCATTCAAAGTGCAGGAAATAGGCACACCGTCAAATTATGTTAGGCATGTGTTGTGAGCTAGTCTGCTTCTCCAAAACAAATCATTGTTCATTGTTCATTTTGAATCATGATTATTATTAAAACATTTTCCAATTACTGCAAATGTAACAACTTATAGTGCCCCGTGAACACTTGGACCATCCTGTTTCCACCACAACTGGGACTTAACTAGGGCTGAAGGATTAATCAAATTCAAACCAAAATCGCTGTGTAATGGAATGCTATATGCAAATCGCGATGGCAGTGATTCAAATAAATTCAAAAAAAGTATTTTTTTCTTTTATAATTTCTCTTACTGTTAATGTACTGACTGGAGATCAGTAAGATTCGTATTTATTTTACAATTCAATAGATAAATAAAGATGTTATTTAAATTCATCTCAACACAAAGGCTTGAAGGAAAGAGTGTTTTATATGTTGACTGCTTCCAATGTTGTGTTGGTTATATGACAGAATGATTTATTGCTTGTTTAGTGAATAATACAGAACATAAGGAACTTTAAAAATGAAAATCGCATACTAAATCGCAATCGCAATATTGGTCGAAATAATCGTAATTAGATTATTTCCCCAAATCGTTCAGCCCCCACCTGTCTGCCATGAAGAAGATGTAAATCGTTCTACTATGAACTGTATAAGTAGTTCTTGTGTTTTAGCAGGGATCAGGTCATGATGCGCTTTCAAAAGAGGACCAGGCTTTTTAGCGCGGGTAGAATCGAGTACATTCCCAGTTGATCCAGGTCGTTTTCTTGCTTTCTTGCTTGCAACTTGTATGACTAACCTACAGTGGGCATGCCTCCACCAATATCCTCTTCATCCTTGATTAAAATGGTGTCTGGGGTCTGCTGTTTTCCACATAAAGAAGGAAACACACACAAGACATAATCTTTCATTAGCACAGAGTAGTTGACATGTCCACATAAGCTTTAACATCGTCATTCAGTTTGGTGTTCGCTGGCTCCGACGGGTCAACCGCTCTGGATAATGTGTCGGCTGTGTAGCTTGCCTGGGGTACACAGCTTGCCTGGGGTACACATCACATTGAGTGCGTAGCGTTGCAGCCGGATCATCATTCTTTGGATTCTCAGTGGACAGTCATTGAGTGGCTTTTGGAACAATGCAATCAGTGGCTGTTTGACTGTCTGTCCTGACACAAACTGGTGGAATCTTTCACAGGCATATGTTATGCTGAGCAGTTCTTTTTCAATTTGCGCATATCGCGTCTCTGCTTCTGTCATTGAGCGCAAAGCATATGCAATGGGTTGCCAGTCTTCATCCTTCTGCATAAGAACAGCTCCAAGCCCACTCTGTGATGCATCAGATGAGATCTTTATGGATCTTGCTGGGTCATAAAACCTCAGAACTGGTTCTGCCGTGAGCAGCCTCTTCAACTCAGTCCATGATTTCTCATGTTCGTGATTTCCCCTCCCATGCAACATTAGCTGTCTCAGCGGTGCCATCTTTTCAGAGAGATTGGGTATGAATTTTCCCATATATTTTATCATGCCATTGAAACTCTGCACGTCTTTTTTGCATTGCGACCTTGACATGTTTTCAATCGCTGACACTTTCCTGGGATCTGGTCTGATGCCTTCACTGCTCAGGATGTCCCCTACGAATGTCAGTTCCTTCACTCCGAGCTGGCATTTCTCTTTATTCAGCTTCAGCTTTAGCTTTTCTGGTTGCTTCAAGGACTTTTTTCAGTCTCATGTCGTGTTCGGCTTTTGTGCTTCCCCACACAATTACGTCATACATGGATGTGTCCACTCCGTCCACGTGTTCATAAATCATGTGTACTGTTTTGCAATACACTTCTGGTGCTGAAGCAATGCCAAATGGCAATCGCAGGAACCTGTATCTTCCAAAGGGACTGTTGAATATGCACAGTCTTGAACTTGCTTCGTCTAACTTCAGCTGCCAAAATCCTGATGACGCATCTAGCTTGCTAAAGTACTTAGGATTTGCAAACTGTGACATTATTTCCTCTCTTGTAGGCAGTTTGTAATGTTCTCTCTTTATTGCTCTGTTCAGATCTCTTGGATCCATACAGACTCTTAGTTGTTTGTTCTTTTTCTCCACAATAACAAGAGAACTCACCCATTCGGTTGCTTCATCAATCGTTTCTATCACTTTTAGGTTTTCCATCCTCTCCAACTCTGCTTTCAGCGGCTTTTGAAGAGCAATAATAATAATAAAAATTTATATAGCGCCTTTCAGGATAATCAAGGTCGCTTCACAAGAGTGGGGGATGAGGGTGTATGTGTAGGCAAGTGAGTGAGAGTGCAAAATGCGCAAGGCGCTGGGTGGGGTCTTGAGCTAGAGGCCATAGGCCTCAGAGAAAAGGTGTGCTTTCGTGTACTTTTTGAAAGTCTCCACGGAAGGGGCACAGCTGATGTTGGGGGGGAGCTGGTTCCACAGAGTGGAGGCGGACACGCAAAAGGCCCTATCCCCAAAGGTCTTGAGTCTCCCGCGGGGAATTGCCAGCTGGTCCTTGTCAGAGAACCTGAGGGACCGCAGGGGGGTGTAGGGGTGGAGGAGGTCAGAGAGGTAACGGGGGGCCAGAGCATGAAGGGACTTGTATGTGAGTAATAGAATTTTGAATTTAATGCAGAACTTTTCGGCATGGATGAATGACTGGTGGCACACTTTTGTCCACTCTTATTGTGTGTTCCTGAGAAAGGCAACCGAGACCCTGGAAAAGATCCAGTCTGTATTTTCTTCACTTTCCACAACATGCACTCTCTTGACTAGGTTTAGTCTCACACAAGCAGATAAACCTAGTATGGACCGCACATTCTTCTGCACCACTATGAATGCTAGCGTATGCTTTTTGTCTCTGTGTGTCACTTTTACCATGCATTTTCCTTTCACAGGTATGTCTGCTCCCGAGTAGCCCTTTACTTTTGTTTTTGTTGCATGTATTTTAGGTCTGGGTCTTATTTTCTTGAACACTGCCTCTGATATCACATTTGCTTGAGCTCCAGTATCCAGCTTGACATCTACATGTGCATCATTCACTGTCAGTGTCGTTGTCCAGTCCTCTTCCTTTGTGTTGTTTTCCGTCACTGCATCCACATAGAATTCCTCTGTGTCATTCAAATCCACTGTATGGACATTGCTTTGTTGTGCTTGACTCTTACAGCACCGGGCATAATGGTTATCTCTGTTGCAGTTGTTGCATTTTTTGCCATATGCTGGACATTTTTTAGGTGGATGCTGCGTGCCACATCGACCACACGTCTTTCCTTTTCTGTCTCTGTTTGCTGGTTTTGCATCATTTTCTGCTTCAGGGGCAGCACTCTTCTTTTTGAAAGCTTGGCGTGCTTCCTTTTGCACCGCATCTATATTGCAGCTTTCACTAAACAGTTATTTTGCTTGTGCTTTCACTGTCTCTGCTGCTCTACACAGAGTTAATATTTTTTCTAAATCCAGATTAACCTCTTTCAATCTTTCTCTTAGACCATTATCTGGATCCCGCACACAAGTCTGTCCTTTATTAAAGAGCCAGTCATCCCTCCAAATTCACATGTCTTGCTTCTGTTCCTTAGCTCTGTCTCATACTGATCAATTGTTTCTCCTGTTTTCTGTACACTTGTGAAGAATCTGGGAAATATAGGATATAGGAAGTAAATATAGTAAATATATAATATGACACGACTCTTCTCAATGCCGTGGAACGATCCGTTCACTTGCATGGGCCCTTCACAACAACGCCAGCGTCTTCGGTTGCTAAGCGACGTCAACGGCTAACTATTTCTCTGCTGATCAACACTACGAATGGTAACAAATAAATTGTAAAAAGACACCTTGTGAAGTTGTTTTTTCATTTGGCAAGTAGCCGCTCATTATCGAAAATAAGCCCCTTAGGTCGAAGCAAGACACCTCCGTTTCGCGTCGGCGTCCGGTTCGCCCTGTCTGGGGTTATTTTCCCGATAACGACCGCCGTTCTATTATCCCTTACTTAACGTCAATATTACTCTGCATGTGGAAGGGAAAATAGCTTTATTTGTAATTACAATATTATGCTGCTGTATTTTCAGAGACCCCAACAGATATTTGAGTTTGCTGCTTTCATGGGAGCCAGACCTCTCTCTATGGGAGCTCAGCTCCCACTTAACTCGAACCCTGGGCAAGTTGGTACACAACGTCCACTGCTGAACTGCTATATCGGTAGAATTAGCTGGTTAGCTTACAGTGCTAGCATCCTCCAGTGGCTAGTCCTCCTTTCTTACTTTAAGTCAGTTTCCTCTCTTCAAGTCCGTCTTCTAACACCATGTTTCGTTGGGGTTTGAGGGTTCTTCAATAACGACACATTAGTAACTTAAAGAGATATAACTTTACGTTATATATGACGTGAGCCAAGGGCGCCGGGACCTATGAGGCCGCGGGGCCAATGGCCACCCCACTTTTCGTGAAAAAAAAAAGTATATATATTTTTTTAGCCCGTATTGATGAACTATTTCGTATCTTAGTAATGTTTTAGCCTAATATTGTTACTATACAAATGAACAGAGCTTCGCCTCCCCACGACCTTATATTGATTAAGTCTAAAACGTTCTCAACGATTCAGCCAATGAGAGTACTACAGCAGGTAGCAATCGCGTTGCCATGGCCCAAGGGTAAACAAGTGATAAGGCACCGCCACACAAGTTAACTAACGATCACTGTAGGCTTCCATATCATGCAAGCACTTTGTTTTATTTTTTTCTACATCACAATTGCATGCTATAATAAACTATTGTTTTTACGTACCATTACGAGTCTTGTTTGGTCTAGTAGGGAATTCGCACAATGGCGCTGCTGCTGCTTGCTTATGGCTGGTTCAGACTAAACGATTTCAGCCCGAATTTGCCCCGATTCGTTCGTCGCAGACAAATTTGAAATAAATAAATGAATAAGTAGGTTAACATATTGACTAGACAAACGATAAACTGACAAATTATATTTTTCTATAATCTCCCTGCTTCTGAAATCTCCGCCAAGTGCTCGTCCGCTGGTTTTCCATAAGCATTCCACTGTGCGATCATCTCTGCTGCATATGCCCTCACACATTGTTGAAATCATATGCTGGATGCTTTACTCTTTCTATGTGGCTGTAAGGTAATGATCGGGCTATAATAAGACCACTTTGGCTCTGTTTGTTGACAACAGGGGACATTTCATAGTGGTTGGACATTTTAGCGAGCCGCTTTTTGTCGGGACGCGGAACACGCAACTGAAAATCGGAATGACATTACAGCTCATCCGCGCATCTCTACTAACTAGACTCACTGCACTACGCAGAGGACCGCCATCATAATGCCTAGTATAGGAACTCGGAATCCATTGTTATTTACACTTTGTTGCTGCCTTGATGCTTTGTGAAGCACTGCATTAAACACGACCAAAGTTCTACAGTCAAATCCAAAAGCCATCTATAATGATGATTGTGATGATGAAGATTATGATGACAATGAAGAAGATTATTATAATGATTCAGTGTGTACTTTGCGGTGACGACACATTATTTGGATCACAACGGTGCTGGAGCGCGCCACTTCCTATTGGTGCTAGGGGCGGCAATTGACGCGCGTGAAATGCGCACCGCGGCGCTTCGGCGCCGGTGTGCGGCCGGCTTTAGGATGATGAGGTGTCACGCATTGTTCGACACATGCAATCGCATTTGGCCCCCCCACCACTGAAATCATTCTGGCGCCACTGACGTGAGCTTCATTCATGTTACAGGTAACGTATATCTATCAGCTTCCGGCTTCAGCAACTTACTTGACTCGTCTAACAGGAGCGCCCCCTGCTGTCAGCACATAAGATATACAAAATGTGTTCTTATCATTACATATCCCATGTGAGGTCTTTGTTTAAAATCCACTCATCACCTTGTTCATTAACCTGATCTTATACCGACATGATTTGCCACATGTGTTAAGGGATGAGCCTTGTTAAACAAATTCTATTTAAACAATAAAACATGCATTGAAATAATTAGATTCAGATTTAGATTAAATAATATAACTTTATGTTCCTTTGGTATACATTCATAAAGCTGGCAGTGTCTGACTCTAACTGGAGTATTGAGTAGTTAACTCTAACTTCTAAGTTACCACAAGTACAATGAGACAGGGAGACCGCAGGGGGGGGGCTTTCTTCCTTCTGGACGTCACAAAGCCCTCCTCGTCTCCCCCTCTCATGGTGACGTGAGCCAGACGTCCCTCTCAGGGCCAACTTATACGTACATTCAGTCAACGAGGTAACCGGTGTTCACCTTTTGAAAGGTAAATGGTGTGAACGAGAGGCACGTGTAAATGTCCCTCAGGATGTAGGCTTTTGTTGACGTTCCTTCAAGGAGCCCACAGTGTTTAAGAATAAAACGTAAGAACAATAGTTGAGCGCTGCATGCATGACCTTACTAATATAAAATTGTATATTGTATGTAGCCAATTGAAAGCGATTTCTATAGATTCTCCTTGGACCTAGAGATACCTCCCGTCCTCTCTAATTGAAAGGAGTTGTTGCATTTGCATTGCAACCGTAGCCACGAAGTCTGATACTGAGGCCAATCGGCTGACTTCTTTTTTGTGTAGATTCCTTTAACTGTCTTGCAGCCAAGTCCACTTCACCCACAGTGTATTGCAATTTAACTTGGTCTCTCCTCTGGCCAATCCTAAAATCTCCACGATTGTCACTCCCCCTCACCTTTGTTTCTTTTGTAGAGCGGCGACGTCACGCCCTTTCCGTTAGGGCCCATGGGACCTATGAGATCGAAAAATATGAATGGGTTTCCATGGAAAGTAATTATTTTCTGGTCCCAGTCTTTATATGCTCCAGATTACACATATGTTTGTGGATTTAAATGATCATTTTTCATGCAAAGAAAACTAAACATTTTCGTGAAGAAGTTTGATAATGTTTTTTTCTAAGGGGAGGGTAAAAGCATTGAAAGAGGTGAAAACCATTATAAGTCGGAGCATGTGGAGAGTTTCAGTTATGCTGATGGGGAGAATGTTGGTCTTGTCCACGCCAGTCGCAGGGAGCGTGACAGCACATACGAGACACGTAGTCTTTCTCATTGCGTTTTCTCTGCAGCCTTTAATTGAACAATTGCATAATAAACGGTCAAACTCCTGACATGAAAAATTATCATTTAAATCCACAAACCACA
This sequence comes from Pollachius virens, assembly GCA_900312635.1. Classification (NCBI taxonomy): domain Eukaryota; kingdom Metazoa; phylum Chordata; class Actinopteri; order Gadiformes; family Gadidae; genus Pollachius; species Pollachius virens. The sequence continues at coordinate 11,811 of OMPA01115577.1, forward strand.
TATGTGTAATCCAGGGCATATAAAAACTGGGACCAGAAAATAATTAGTTTCTCTCCATTGAAACCTATTCATATTTTTCGATCTCATAGGTCCCATGGGCTCTACCGGAAGGGGCGTGACTTCGCCACTATTGTGGCGAGCAGCACGGGAAGGATGAGATGGGATGGGATGGGAGCCTAGGTTCAAGCCATTATGCAGTTCCGCGTCCCATACAACGCACGACTACGGACTGCCTTTATTTATGACCAACATCATACATGGAAAACAGCGCACCCAACAAACGAACACGTCATTCTCGGTGACGGTGGCGGCAACCATACAGACATGTTAATGCAACACACAAACACACAACCAATTGACAACCCATTAACCCCACTTAACCCAGCAACTACACTGTCCCTGAAAGGGTCCCAACCCCCAGGATAAATGAACCCCCAGAATCCCTTACGCATCTGAACAAGTGTCTACACCCGTGGTCGCCACACAGCCCCCACCTCAGGGGTCAGACGTCCCGACGTCCCCAGCACACAGTCTGAAACGTTCCGGTGGCCGGCGCCGCCACCGCTGTCTCGGCCCCTGCCGGTGGCTGCCTTGTTGAGGCGCAGTCTGTGACGGCCGTCTCCCGCAGCGGGCGGCATAGGCCCTCCTCTGCCGAAGCCAAGGGTCAAGCAGGAGCCCTCGGGGTGTGGTCGGGGACCACCTCCATCGTGCCCCCACCAGTTTCTGCCGTAGGGGGGCGCTGGAGCGCCGTTCGGGGACCCCGTCCTTCATTGCCCTCCGTCGTCCGGCCCGTCGACGGCTGGGATGGATTGGCAGTGTCCCGTTCAGTCTTTGACCCGCCACCGCTGCTGCGGTTCGAGGTCCGGTGGCCTGGGTTTCTGGACCCGGTCCTAGTCCTGCCCGGACTAGAACGCCACTGTCGTTGTGCCCCGGGAGAGGGCTGCCCCAGCCGCATCCACCCGGGCACCAAAGCGACTGCAGCAGTGCTTGGCCCGACCAGACTGGTCCTGGCAATCATCTTCCTTTGAAGGCTGCAGGCCAAGTTGGATGGAGAGGGCAGCCCATTCTGCCTCGTCCAGAGCCGCACCGAGGGTCTGGGGCCTGGTGAGGCGGACGTGTTGACCCAGACATTCCGGCGCAAGTCCTCGCAGGAACGCGTTTAGGGCTAGGTCCTCCCTGCCAGCAGCAAGGAACTGGGGGTACCCACGCTGGGCGTGGAACTGGACATCCGCGGAAAAAGTTCCCAGGTGCTCTCCCTCCTGGTGGCAAGTTGTTTGCGGCTCTTTTCACTGAAGACCCGTTCGCCGAACCGCCTCTCCAACGCCCTGGTCAGGGCCAGTCTGCTGGGGTTATGTCCAGGAGAACCTGTACTGCCGTCCCCTCCAACGCCAGGGCAAGGTGGACGACCGCCTCTCCAACAATTGTGCCACTAAGAGCCAGAACTGGGCCAAGTAACGGCTCCAGCTGCGTTGCCCCGGAGAACTTCGGCAGCTTCACTGCCATCCTTGCCACCAGGGGGCGGTTAACAGCTGCCAGTTCTCCATCCGGGGGGGCGCTGCGCTCCCAATACGGAGGGTGCTTCGGCGTCGGTTGGGGCTTCCATTGGCTCGACCGTCAATCCCAATCCTTTCTCCGCAGGCCAATCCAACTGACACCAATGTGGTGAACAGCACAGGAAGGATGAGACGGAAGCCCAGGTTCAAGCAATTATGCAGTTCCGCTCCCCATAGTATTGGGCCCATACATCGCCTGACTACGGACTGCCTTTATTTATAACCACCATCATACAGGGAAAACAGCGCACCCAACAAACCAACACGTCATTCTCGGTGACGGTGGCTGCAACGATGCACACATGTTAAAGCAACAACACACAACCAATTGACAACCCATTAACGCCACTTAACCCAGCAACTACACTGTCCCCCGAAAGGGTCCAAACCCCCAGGATAAATGAACCCCCAGAATCCCTTGCGCATCTGAACAAGTGTCTACACCTGTGGTCGCCACACTATTAACCCACAATGTGAAATTGCCTATAACAATCATGTACACCCTTTTGTCTCATTGAATGTATGCTTGGTAACTTTGCTGCCTGTATCTTCCCATTATCATTCTCTAAATTTAAATACATTTTATTGGTTGTCCGAAGTGTCCAAAATATAAGTGATTCTTCATCACACAGGCATCAATTATTTACAACAAAAACCGAAGGCGATTGAAAAGTTGGAAAGCGTCTTTAATAAAGCGAACAAAAAACCTACAGCAGTCATTCCAATGAATACAGGATAGAGGTGTCAACCAAAGCGTCCCATTGCCCTGTTTCCAAGCACTCCATTGCCTCTTTGTTTGGGTCGCTGAAGCTGGCATTGCACCTTCAGGACTTCTCCCTGGAGTGAGTCCTCATGTGGACATTCAGATGAGATCTTTGTCCGAAGCACTTCATGCATTGGATACACCTGAAGGGCTTCTCCCCGGAGTGAGTCATCATGTGGCTCTTCAGGTTGCCTTTCTTTTGGAAGCACTTCACGCATTGATCACACCTGTAGGGCTTCTCCCCGGAGTGAGTCCTCATGTGGACCTTCAGGTCGGAGCTCTGACTGAAGCGCTTCACGCATTGGTCACACCTGTAGGGCTTCTCCCCGGAGTGAGTCCTCACGTGGATCTTCAGGGAGGAGCTCTGACTGAAGCACTTCTCGCAGTGGTTACACCTGTAGGGCTTCTCCCCGGAGTGAGTCCTCATGTGGCTCTTCAGGTTGCCTTTCTTTTGGAAGCGCTTCACGCATTGATCACACCTGTAGGGCTTCTCCCCGGAGTGAGTCTTCATGTGGACCTTCAGGTCGGAGCTCTGACTGAAGCGCTTCACGCATTGGTTACACCTGTAGGGCTTCTCCCCGGAGTGAGTCCTCATGTGGCTCTTCAGGTTGCCTTTCTTTTGGAAGCGCTTCACGCATTGATCACACCTGTAGGGCTTCTCCCCGGAGTGAGTCTTCATGTGGCTCTTCAGGACGGAGCTCTGACTGAAGCGCTTCTTGCATTGGTCACACCTGTAGGGCTTCTCCCCGGAGTGAGTCCTCATGTGTTTCTTCAGGTGAGAGCTCTGACTGAAGCACT
>OMPA01115590.1:0-11435 GCA_900312635.1 Pollachius virens
GTAGATTAAGTAGATTGACGAACACAGAGATTGTGACATTCGTCAGCAACACGCAAGCTCTGTGTTCGCCAATCTACTTATCGAGTCTTAAAAACAAAATGGCGTCGACGGGTGATCTACTGATGGTATTGTGTGTATAAAATGTCCTTTTTAATAAACAATCTGTACACTTACAAAGTTCTCAATGCCTCGTTTTATATGTTAAGACCCTTATTATACTACCAAAGAAGTGTCAGGCTACTTTTAGCCTTTTAAGTGGTTTAAAATAGCGATTTAGTTTTTACCATAACCAGTGCCCCCATCGTTCCAAGGTTATAGCGTTTTGATAGAATCGGCTAAAAACAGCCAACTGAAGAAAGCGTCTATATGAGTTTTTTGTGCTCCAAAACTAACGTTTCAACTCGTTATCATACAAAACATATCCCAAATCCATTTTACACCGGAATTACCCTTTAAGTTGTCCCTCTTACTTAGTTCTTGAAAAAGTTTGGTGCCAAAATTCCTAAAGGGGGCGCTATAACTTCCGGGTTCAGTTAACGGCACGGCTTGGCCACCCTGATGAATGAGACATTCTGAAACTTGGTGTACAAGCCTTATTTCGCATGCTGATATTTTTGCCATGGGAGCCATAATTTACATCTGGATAGATTTTGCTGTGCATTAACGTAAAAAATCTTGTTCTTCATAACCATATCTTCAAATGAAAAAAACGTGTTCATATTCATGATCTATGCACTTTCCTGATGAAGATTCGTTTATTGGTATTGATTGAGTAGAAAATGGCTGAGTTATGGCAAATTTCAATATATATGCTCATTTGCAAACATTATTCTACCAACCACAAGCCAGCTTCAGAAGGAAGCAGAAACGTGCCATGCACATAGAGACCTTCCTCCTGAACACATGTGTAAAGATTGTGGGTCGGTAGCTCCAAAAATGAGGTCACAGCGCAAATTGTGAAAAAAAATTAAAAATGGCCCATTTCCATCCCACGCCCGCGTAAGAAGGAGGCGGGATAATTGGGGTCCTGTTCTCGACTTCCCGACCCTGTACCAACTGATGGCGCTGAGCCAGTAACGCCCCCTGGCTCCCGGGAGCCTTAGCCCTCTGCCACACATATGATTCACCAGAATCTCCTCCTACATGTATAATGACACCTCACTGCCACAAGCCCTCCTTCTTGGTGACTCTACCGTCAAGGGAGTCAAACTTCCAGCTTGTATCACCTACTGTCTGTTTAATTAATTTAATTTGATTAGTGATTTCATTAATCTTTTACCTAAACTTCTTCTCTGACATACGTCTGTCAAAATAGTCATTATGCATGCTGGGACTAAAGAATAGACTATATATAATCCGCCAGACTGCATCTAGAATTTGAGGAACTATGTTTTAAAATTGAATCCTTGGGAATGCGCTGCATTCTATCAGGTCCCATCCCTCCTCCTTCTAGGGGCTCTGAATATTTTAGTCGTCTTTATGGACTGCACCAATGGCTATGCCACTTCTGTCGAGCTCCAGGTTTAAATTTTATTTCCAACTTTGATTCCTTTTGGACTAGGCATGACCTCTTTAACACTGACCAATTCCACTCCAACAGGGAGGGAATCAGGCTGCTCACCTCAAACCTCTTGAACTACATAGCCTTTGGTATTGACTGACGCAATGCTCAGTCTGACCCTCCTCTAGTCCTCCCACGCTCCGGAGCTATGCACTATCCCTGTATTAACTAGGCCAAGAAAAACACGTGTGCACGCTGCCCTCAGTGCAAACGTCATAAACCTGCTACCTGTGTCACAGCAGGCCTTTCTCTCTACTATTCCACCTATCACGTCTCCACAGGCTCCCATCACTGTACAAATCGGTCCCGCACCAGCAAAAAGGAGAAGTAGGCCTAAATGCTCCCAGGTTTGCGGGCCTAATCTATCTAATTTACTACCTGTTCCTAAGAAACCATATCTCCCAGTGGAAAAAAACACTACTCTAATAGTAAAGCTTACTCTGCTGAACATCAGGTCACTCAATCAACAACAATCAACAATCTTATCTCTAAATATAAACTTGATTTCCTACTTTTAACTGAAACCTGGCTTGACTCAGTAAACTATAACATTACCCTTATTGAATCTTCTCCCCCCAACTAAAACTTCATGAGTGTCAACCGTGAAAATAGACGAGGGGGAGAAATAGCTAAAACTTTCAAAGCTTCTTTTCAGTGTCAACAGTCATTTTACGGCGACTATGCCTCTTTTGAATATCTTTGTGTAGTCATTAAATGTTGTCCCAGAATCCTGCTGTTAACCATCTATAGACCCCCTCATTTGCCAGCTGCAGTTTTCCTTGAAGAATTCTGTGAATTGCTGTCAGAAATCTATGTTCATTTTGACAGCATTGTTATATCGGGTGATTTAAACATCCATGTAGATAATCCTGAAAACACTCATGCAAGAGATTTTCTAGCGGTGATAGACACTTTCAACCTGACACAATACATGCAGGGCCCCACTCATTCTCAGGGCCACACCCTCGATCTTGTCATCACAAAAGGTGTAACAGTCTCTACACCTGTTGTTGACTTAGCCTTATCTGACCACTGTTGTATTTTCTTTGAAGTCTATATGTCCCCTTAGAACCAGAATATCTCTATGATGATAAGAAAGAGAGCTATAAATGACAACACTTGTGTTCTTTTTGAGCAAGCACTCTTAGGGCCCTATTTTAACGGTCTGAAACGCAAGTGAGATTCGCCAAGCGCAAGTAGCTTTGTGGGCGGTTCTATGGCGATTTTACAGGCGCATAAATGACTCTTGCCCCCGGCGCAAATCTAAAAAGGGTTGGTCTAAAGTAGCCTAATTACCCGTGGGTGTGGTTTGGGCGTAACGCGCAATAAACCAATGAGAGTGCCATCTCCCATTCCCTTTAAGAGCCATGAGCGCATTTGAATCTGACGAGTTGATATTTTGACAGCGCATTTGCAGTCTCAAATGAGACAGATGCATGACTACATGAATTTCAAACTTCAAATGGCTCAGTTTATGGCCAAATAATTTGGCCTATTTCACACATGGAATAGCGTTTTCTTTCACAACTTCAGAAACACTGAGTCCTCAAATAAATTTCGGCAAAGAAAACTCACATATGATATGCAGTAACTGTGGTTCTATTTAATGATATACGCTATACATTAACAAACATAGTTTCTTACCAGTATTGTATGCATTATCGTTATTGACTTGTGTTCCTAATATGCATGTGTACCCCCGTTAATATACATTGCCATGGACTGTATTATGCGTTACGTGTTTAGTTTGCGTGTGTTGAAACAGATGGACGCACACACGCGCGGCCACATTCATTAATTCTTTTACACATACACACACGCGCGCCCGGTGCCGCATTCATACATTCTTTTAAACACTCACTCGCGGAAAAACAATGTTTTCTCACGATCAAATACTCAGCAATCCTAAAAGTTATGGGCTTGTACACGATGTCTGTGTCAAGAAAATATGTGTTTGCTGTACGGTGTTTGCAGATGCATTGATTTAAAAGTACAACTTATTACCGCTGTATCAGCTGTTCTCTCCCAAATAATTTACCAAGAATGTGTGGCTAGGTAGATGAGAGAAGCAAAGTGTATGTGCGAGGTTCACAAGCAACATTATCCGTGCGCCCTTAAAATAGCATCTGAACAACGCGCCACTGAATTTAAACCAGGTATTTCCTGGTTTGTGCCACAATTGTTTCCTGAAACTGCAAAATAGAACCAGGGAACGTTTGCGCCAGAACACGCCTCCTCCTTTCGCTGAACCGCCCCTTGGGGCGCAAGATCATTCCCTAATTTACAGCCGCGTGGCGGTGGAGGGTAAAGAACGCTCTGCGCCAGTTGCAAACTAGCAACGACACATGCGTCAGTGTAGAAAGTCAATTGCGCCGGATGCAAGATAGGGCCCCTAGAGTCCACAAGCCCATTTCCACAGACCGCTGATGACTTACTAGAAAACGTCAACATAAGAATGACACATATAATGGATGACATTGTTCCATCAAAACTGAAAAAATCCACAGACAAACAGAAGGCTCCATGGACAAATGACTCGTTGGTTAAACTGCATAAAAAAGAATGTAGGAGAACAGAAAATAAATTGCGCAAATCCAAACTCAACGCTGACTATCAAATCCATAAAGAGACACTATACAAATACAACTCCGTAATTTGTAAAGCAAGACAATCTTATTTCTCCAATATCATCAACCCAAAAGCAAACAACTACTCTGAGTAATGAGTTCACTACTTCATTACTGACCGGCATATTTCCCTAATCTGACATAAGTCCCTTAAAATGGCTGTTATTAAGCCTCTACTTAAAAAGAACTATCTGGATGGGTCTATCCTCAACAACTACAGGTCCATATCAAACTTACCTTTAATTGGCAAATCTATTGAAACATTTTTTTTGTGTGAAAAAAAAAAAAGTGTCTGCTTTCCTGACTTCAACTTGCTGCTTTGATCTCTACCTGTCAGGTTTTAGAGAATATCATAGCACTGAAACAGCCCTTATAAAAGTAGTAAATGATATTCGGCTAAACCATGACCATAGCAAACCACAGTTCTGATGCTGTTTGATCTCAGTGCAGCTTTCGACAACATATGCTGTTGACCACAGCATATTACTGCATAGACTTTAGCACTGTGTGGGTCTCTATGGCATTGTCATCAGCTGGCTTAGGACCTATTTAGAGCATAGAAGTTTTTATGTGTCTATTGGAAATTTTACCTCAACACCTACGTCCTTAACCTGCGGTTTCCCTCAGGGTTCGATCCTCGGGCCGCTTTTGTTTGATCTGTATATGCTCCCGCTTGGCCAGATCATAAAATTTTTTAACTATTTTAATCTACGTGTTTTTTTGCCATGAACTTGCCTTGAATACCTCTGGGACTGCTTGCAGTCCCAACATTGCTGCTTCTAATTATAATTATTGTTATTATCATCATCATCATCCTTCCAAGCCTCCCCCCATCCGTCTCCTACCTCTTCTTGCTCCTGGCTGAGTGGAAGGTCTAGGTCCTGGTCAGCTGATATCCCCTCCTCCAATGGAGCGATTGCATCTTGACAAATCACTTCAATTGTTCTCTGGGGCAGAGAAGGGAGATGAATTGTCTTATGAACTTGTATGCACTTGTACAGATGCACAGATCCCCACAGATCCCCCCCCCACACACACACACACATACTATATTACAATAAGTCTCACCTCTATTCCTATAAGAGCCTGTTCTCTTGGGATGGTGAAGAGGAGTTCATACAGTCTGTAATGCTGGAAGAGGCTGTTTACAAAAGGTTAAATTAAGTAACTCTCTGAAAATCCACTAATAATGAGTGAATGTAACACCTGCACTATGTATGATTTCTTTGTGTACTGGTGTGTGGGTGGTGGTTAAAGAAGCCCTGGCCAGAATAAATCAATTCACACAGCGAGATTCGCTTGATGGATTGACTCATTTACAGACTCATCTCATTCCTGAGAAGCTGTGTAGTTTACATTTTCTTTTATGTAACAAATAGTAAAAACGTAGTTGCAGTAAAAACGTTCCAAAGTTATGGTTTGAATAACAACATTATGAGCTATTCATATTTATTTTAGATTGAGTTTACTCTTTTTCTTTCTATACTAGTCTTGAATTAAAGATGTATGATGAAACACATGGGGGAGGACGGCGACCTGTTTGTGACGTGCTCTACCAGGGCCGTGGCTTGCTCTGCACTGAGAAGAGGAACGCCCGCCCCCTGCTGGAGTGCACCGTTCAGTGCGTTGGCTAAATCCATCCAGTTCTCCACAAATCCAACTCCCTTGTCTAGATGACCGGAAAACACACACATTTTAAATCAGGCACATCGCTGGTGGCATTTCTTCGAAACGTTGAAAATAAATCCTAAGATTTACCATATCCAATGACTAGCAGATTGAATCATCGAGATTTAGCAAAAAACATTGTTCATGTAGAGAATCAATTGGATATGGCAAATATTAGGATTTATTTTTATGCAATGAAACATTAATACTAAAAGTAACTAAACAATAAGACCAATTTGTTTAAATTACACCTTCGAAATAAATCCACATTAATGATATGTATGATTATGAGCTTTGCTTTGCTTTGCCTATCGCCTGACAGAGCATTTACGTTGAACATGTGGGGTACATCTCTGAACATCTACGTCCAGACAGGATGCTCTGTATTTCCTCTTATTTGGTGACCACCTCTGATGTTGTCCAGCAGCCTTTGGAAAACGGCCATGCTGAAGGAGATCTGGACGGGGCTGAAGCCCGACTCCTTGGCCCACCAGAACCCACAGCTGTAGTAGTCGAGCAGGGCCACCTCTCTCATGCAGCTCTGTCTCTGGCCCAGGCCAACGGCCACTTCCAACTCTCTGTAAAACAACAACAATCGAATTAATAGGATATTATACCATCTCACTTGATAGCCATTGGCTCTTATGATACAACAAACTGCAGGTTGTGATTAGAACAGCTAGATTGATTGCTGATGGTTTAGATTTCAGACTCGATTTGAGGCCAGCTGGACAAAGTCTGGAATAAATGAGATGCAGACTTGGTGAGGCAGCTGTCAGACGGCGATACGACGGATTGATGAGAGTTGTAATTTATCAATAATAAATATGAATGCGAGGTTTTCAGGTGAAAGGTGAAGGTGAGCAGCTTAAACTTTAGGCCCCGTCCACACGGAGCCGATTTGTTGGTGAAACCCCATAAGTCTTGTGTGTTTCGGCCGACCGTCCAGACGGAGCCGGCGGATTCGTGTGGACGCCTGAAACGCAAACGATGACGCCATTGCCCCCCCACCACCATTTATTTGTATTATTTTTGTAGCTTTAAACACAGCCCCTTGATAAATGTAATTCCTAACTGTACATTAAAAAGTATTTCTGATCAATTTAAAAGGTTGAATCTCCTCGTGACTGAATGTTTGTATACATCACGCAGGCTTTATGGGCGCAGGCTTGATGCACTCCACTTTTTTCTGTGGAGAACCGGCGCCTTGAATATTTACTACAGCGTTTCTACAGCTCGATGCGGTTTCGCAATGATTCCGTCTTTACGGAGATCGTTTTCGCCCGTTTCGGCTCCGTGTGAACGGGGCCTAAACTGACTCACCCCAGAACTTCATCCAGAGTCATCTGCAGCAGAGAGCTGATTCGTTCCTTACTCATCGCTTCCCATTGGAGGAAACGAGTTCCTTCCTCCTGAACATTAAAGAAAGACCATTAAAACAACATAACTGATGCACACAACGTCAATACGGCTCATGTTTGCGTTTCTCATGTAGCAAGAGAAATAAACCTAAAGTCTACTTTTGGGTCGTCCTTCCCCCCGTTTTCGGCCTCTGCGGACATGTTGACGTGTCGTTACCTTGACGACGTGAGGGACCGGATATTAGGCGCGAGGCCACTCCCCCCGCCTGGGCAGTGCGCGTGTAGGGCACAGAGCTTATATTCATCGACACCAATCGTTCAGCAGCAGATAGTAATTGCTGCCCAAACTTTCTCGGCAACAATGACGCACATTTCATACACCCATTCGTTCCGTCATGAGATGAGAACACACCTGTTAGCCAGGATACGTCAATAAAGTTTTGAAATTATGGAAGATCCTGAGCTCACAGGATAAAAGCCAATCAAAAGGGGCTATGCCATAATTCAGCATAAGAACTAACATTAATTTAGTCTGCATTTGGCAAATAAAACACAATGCAGGTGCTGTTATTGTACTCAACCTTGAACCATGTTGGCATCAAGAAAAAAAGGGGTGAGAGAACTGTAAAGGGCTGAAAAGCATTTTGCACACATAAAATTAGAAAAGTTCATATTTCTGTTCCTTTCAATGCAAACATGTAATTAGACTTACAAAGGGTTGTATAAGTCGTATACCACCCATTTGGAAGTGATGTCCATTCGTTTTGAACAACCACCACTTGGAGGTGAAGTACATTAGTTCTGACCACAACCAACATTTTAAGGACAGAAACACATTGTTGGTCAAAAAGTGATTCTCTCGCTCAGAAAAGCATTTTGCACATAAAAAAATGAGAAACTTTGATATTTCTGTTCTTTTCAATTCAAACGTGTTATTATGCTTACAAATGGATTATGTAAGCAATATACCAGCATTTGGAAGTGAAGTCCATTAGTTTTGAGCAATTTAAACATTATAAGGTCAAAATAACATTGTTGGTCAAAAAGTGATTCTCTCGCTCTGAAAAGCATTTTGCACACATAAAAACTAGAAAAGTTGATTTTTCTGTTCCCTTCAATGCAAACATGTTATTATGCTTACAAAAGGGTTATTTAAGCAATACACCACCATTTGGGAGTGAAGTCTATTAGTTTTGAGCAATATCAACATTGTAAGGTCAGAATCACATTGTTGGTCAAAAAGTGATTCTCTCCCTCTGAAAAGCATTTTGTACACATAAAAATTTGAAAAGTTGATATTTCTGTTCCTTTCAATACAAACATGTAATGAGGCTTACAAAGGGTTGTATAAGCCGTACACAACCCATTTGGAAGTGAAGTCCATTAGTTTTGACCACAACCAACATTTTAAGGACAGAAACACATTTGTTGGTTAAAAAGTGATCCTCTCGCTCTGAAAAGCATTTTGCACACATGAAAAATAGATATGTTTATATTTCTGTTCCTTTCAATTCAACCGTGTTATTATGCTTACAAATGGGTTATGTAAGCAATATACCAGCAATTTTAAGTGAAGTTCATTAGTGTTGAGCAATTTAAACATTATAAGGTCAGAATAACATTGTTGGTCAAAAAGTGCTTCTCTCGCTCTGAAAAGCATTTTGCACACATAAAAACTAGAAAAGTTGATATTTCTGTTCCTTTCGATGCAAATGTGTTATTACACTCACAAAATGGTTATTGAAGCAATACACCACCATTTGGAAGTGACGTCCATGAGTTTTGAGCAATATCATCATTGCAATGTCAGAATCACATTGTTGGTCAAAAAGCAATTCTCTCCCTCTGAAAAGCATTTTGCACACATAAAAACTAGAAAAGTTGATATTTCTGTTCCTTTCAATACAAACATGTAATGAGGCTTACAAAGGGTTGTGTAAGCCGTACACCACCCATTTGGAAGTGAAGTCCATTAGTTTTGAACAACCACCACTTGGAGGTGAAGTACATTAGTTCTGACCACAACCAACATTTTAAGAACAGAAACACATTGTTGGTCAAAAAGTGATCCTCTCGCTCTGAAAAGCATTTTGCACGCGTGAAAAATAGATAAGTTTATATTTCTGTTCCTTTCAATTCAAACGTGTTATTATGCTTACACATGGTTTATGTAAGCAATATACCACCATTTGGAAGTGAAGTCCATGAGTTTTGAGCAATATCAACATTGTAAGGTCAGAATCACAATGTTGGTCAAAGAGTGCTTCTCTCGCTCTGAAAAGCATTTTGCACACATAAAAACTAGAAAAGTTGATATTTCTGTTCCCTTCAATGCAAACGAGTTATTATGCTTACAAAAGGGTTATTTAAGCAATAAACCACCATTTGGGAGTGAAGTCTATTAGTTTTGAGCAATATCAACATTGTAAGGTCAGAATCACATTTTTGGTCAAAAAGTGCTTCTCTCGCTCTGAAACGCATTTTGCACACATAAAAACTAGAAAAGTGAATATTTCTGTTCCTTTCAATTCAAACGTGTCATTATGCTTACAAATGGGTTACTTAAGCATAAACCACCATTTGGAAGTGAATTCCATTCGTTTTGAGCAATATCAACATTGTAAGGTCAGAATCACGTTTTTGGTCAAAAAGTGCTTCTCTCGCTCTGAAACGCATTGCACACATAAAAACTAGAAAAGTGAATATTTCTGTTCCTTTCAATTCAAACGTGTTATTATGATTACAAATGGGTTACTTAAGCATAAACCACCATTTGGAAGTGAATTCCATTCGTTTTGAGCAATATCAACATTGTAAGGTCAGAATCACGTTTTTGGTCAAAAAGTGATTCTCTCGCTCTGAAAAGCATTTTGCACACATAAAAACTAGAAAAGTTTATATTTCTGTTCCTTTCTATTCAAACGTGTTATTATGCTTACAAATGGGTTTCTTAATTATAAACCACCATTTGGAAGTGAATTCCATTCGTTTTGAGCAATATCAACATTGTAAGGTCAGAATAACATTGTTGGTCAAAAAGTGCTTCTCTCGCTCTGAAACGCATTTTGCACACATAAAAACTAGAAAAGTTGATATTTCTGTTCCTTTCAATTCAAACGTGTTATTATTCTTACAAATGGGTTTCTTAAGCATAAACCACCATTTGTAAGTGAATTCCATTCGTTTTGAGCAATATCAACATTGTAAGGTCAGAATCACGTTTTTGGTCAAAAAGTGATTCTCTCGCTCTGAAAAGCATTTTGCACACATTAAAACTAGAAAAGTGAATATTTCTGTTCCTTTCAATGCAAACGTGTTACTGTAGTAGGCTGAATATATTTTGATTTGTATAATAATATTGATTGATTCAAAAAAACGGTTTACAAGCTATTATTTTGAGTCAAAGGTATTTATTTAATGTGTTTATTTTGGTCATAAGCCATTCTCAGTATTTCCCTATTTTGTGTATCATTGTGACTTCGTTTTCTAACAGTTTACAGGATTCTATGGTCTAAAACAGTACATGATTAATCTATCGTCCTGTGATCAGTGTGTTTTGGTGAGCCGGCGACCAATTGCTCTGGTCTGCATCCGGTCTGTAGGGGGCGCAGTGTGTTTGCTCTTCAGATCAACTCATGTTATGAAGAAGAGACACAGCGTCGTCTGAGTATTGAATCATTTAATGATCATTTCACCCCTTTTACATGGGTGCTACACTAACATGGGCTACTAACATCTCCAACCTTGTAAAGAGGACCCAGAAGAGGCTCTTCTTCCTACTGAAGCTCAAACAGGCTGGTTTATCCACACACCTGCTCATTAACTTTTATAGGAGCACAATTGAGAGCATCCTCTGCCAGGGCTGCAGTGTGCGGTATGAAGGCTGCACAGCGGAGAGCAGGAGGGACTTGGCCAGAGTGGTTAGGTCAGCAATAAAGATCATAGGAGCTGAGCTCCCAGACCTGGACTCTGTGTGTGGTGACCCCCTGAAGAGGAAGGCAAGGTCAATAAGCACAGATAAAACTCACCCTGGACACACCTTGTTTGTCCCCCTACCATCAGGGAAGAGGTACCGCACACTGCGGGCCCGCACCACAAGACTGAGGAACAGCTTTTCCCCCAGGAGCTGTAGCCTCCATCACCCCCTCAACCCCCTAACAAAGCACTAAGGACAACTCTCCTCCAGGAGCAGTAGCTTCCAACACCCACAACCCCCCC
>OMPA01115610.1:0-10552 GCA_900312635.1 Pollachius virens
ATGTAGAACTAGATACTTACACGTCTCAATGTCAGCACTGGACAGTTTACCGTTTGCGTGGAAATGAATTCTGATGAATTTGCCCTGTTTGCAAAATAATTAGTTTTAACATCCTCAAAAAAATACTAAAAAATTATGGAGCATCTTCAGCGAGGAATTCATCTCAAACTTACAAAACGGGAGGAGTTGTCATTTCTCACAGTCTTGGCATTACCATAGGCCTCCAGCAAGGGATTGGCTGCAATAATCTGGTCCTCCAGTGACCCCTATAATCAAACATAAAATGTTAATACCTCTTTATTGAATCATAGTTATATTCTTCATCTTCTTATGTGATCCAAAACTTTTTCGATTGATTAATTGATTTAATGTTTATTTTTATTTTTTAAACATACTTTTATCTTTCCAGCGCCTGCATCCTTCTTATTATCTCCTGCACCACCCACTGAGATGGTAGCAAAGTACTGGATGACACGCTTAGTGTTCACAGTCTTTCCAGCGCCGGATTCTCCACTGGGTATGAAAAGAAGAATAAAGTAAGTTCATTTTGACATGTTTCCAATTTATGATTCATTGTAATATATTTATAGAATGTTGATAGAATCAAACTTACGTGATCAGGACAGACTGGTTCTCTCTATCTGTAAAACAAATGTATCAAACATTGCATGAGTATGC
Source organism: Pollachius virens (assembly GCA_900312635.1). Taxonomy (NCBI): domain Eukaryota; kingdom Metazoa; phylum Chordata; class Actinopteri; order Gadiformes; family Gadidae; genus Pollachius; species Pollachius virens. The sequence continues at coordinate 679 of OMPA01115610.1, forward strand.
TTCTAATTAATTAAAACTAGATAAGATTAGGGATTTGAAACTTTGAATTTACAAACCAGTGAGCATGTTCTGGAAGGCGTTGTCAGAGACAGAGAAGATGTGGGGTGGAGCCTCCATACGCTTCTTGCCTCTGTAGGCATTGACAACCTCCTGATCGTACACTGGGAGCCACTTGTAGGGGTTTACAGTGGCACAGAACAGCCCAGAGTAGGTCTGAAGGGAATCACAGAGAGATTAATAGTAATTGATATAATATATTATTATATATTGTATATATTATGTATTTTCATTTAGAATGTTAAGTATCTTACGTAGATCATCCATGCCGCATAACGCTCTGCAAGGTTATACAACACAGAGGCTTCATTGAGATGGGTCATCATGGCCATGTCCTCAATTTTGTCATACTTGGGAGGGTTCATGGGTGTGACATCGTCCTCCTTGACTGTCCTCTCCTACAATATGGAAATCCTTTTTTAGTTTGCTTACGACTGCATCTATTGCAACTTTCCATTTCGTACTGTTGATACCAACAGATTAGCCTCTGCCATGATCAACCTCTGCCTACCTCCTTTGTAGCCAAAACTGTGACGGTGACTTTGCCAGCGTCCCTCTTCGTGATGGTACACTTGACGTACAGTTCCTTAACATCAGTCACATAAGCAGCAGCCTTCGCATCGAATGGCGCGCTCTGGGCCGCAATCCTCTCCTTTTCTGGCTTCCGGAGGTAAACTGCAGCCTTGCCGTAAACTGCCATCTCTGCGTCCGTACTCATGATGGAGACTTATTTCTTGAAAACAAGCAAACAAATTATTTATTTTACCTGTATAGATGGCGTCAAGAGGGTTTTGAGATCTTGCTCGTTGATTTGATATTAAATTATTCTTACCGTCTTCTTCCCTTTAACCGCAGAAGAAATTGTTCCTTTAAAATAGAATATCTTTGACATTACTAGGTCATGTGTACAAGTAACAGAGTATAATTTGAATGACTAAAATCATACATTTATTTAGCTGTCGAATTGAAATGAGTTTGTTGGATAAATTGAAAGAACATTTATTTTTCAATACATCACAATTCAATTTAAACATAACAGTGCAAAGAAAGATGCAATTGATTATGTGTATTTACCTATTACATAGATCTATACAGAAGTATATCAATATTTCATCATGTTAAAAAAACAAAACAATAAAAAATCAAGAATTTATAAGATGTAGATAAAAAAACACTTACAAATGTCCACTCTAATGACTAAAATAATAATGGAGTGAAACAAGATATAGAAATGTAAAGACCAGTAGGTAGTAATTTAAGATCCTAAATTGTATATAAAACAAATCTAAATGGAAACTATTCTTCATGATTTTTTTCATAAGAGATAGGTAAATAGGAACATTTACAGTAAACGAAAATAACCTCCATAGAAAAAGCATGTATGATCTCCACTCTAATTCAAGGGTCTCCACTACACAGCAGCTGAAGAATCAGTCTGACTTACCACCAGTTGCAATAACCTGAAATCCCCTGCAGTCGATCCATCTCCTCTTCTGGCATCTTATATAGAGGTGGTTCTGCAGTCCAGGCAGAAACTAAATAAGGGCAGATCTTCAAATGGCTGTTTTATTTAGCTTTGCATTTAATGCATGCATTGGCACATATCGTGATTACCAACGGATGTGTCACTCATCATTTGATACCATTTGATAACATTCATGGTACTGATACTGTATATATAGTTTATGTATGATATTGACATATTTCAATAGTTTAACTCCAACTTCAATACATTTCCAACAGTTACTATTCTGATTTATTTTATTTTTTATGTAGAATACTATATCATTTTTGTTTATTGTATATTCTAAACTTAAAATATGTTATTCATATTTGCATTTGCATACTATAATGTGTTAATATATAATATATTGTATTTTGTTTCCTTGCAGACTGTGATAATTTACATAACAACCAGTTTCACAAAATCTATAAATAATTCACATCAAAGTTTAATACCTATACATGCTAAATTACAACTGTAAGCAAGGATTGTTTTTTTGGCTTGGTTAGAGTGTAACAAATTGAATGACATAATGCCATGGCATACGATTCAACCCAGGCCCTTGTACTGGGCGGTATAGGGTTGCATGTATTAATATATTTTTTGGAGTGCACTTCTATTACTGCTTTCATTGCTACTAGGTTTAATGTTATTATTTCATCAACCTTTGTGACTAATCTTTTCTTTTCTTCAAAGCATATTTGTATATATATATAGCAATAATATCATCTATGTTATGGAGCAAAAAAAGGGTGAGTGGTTGGGTGTTTGTATCATGTGCAATGAATAAAAGAGCCTGACCTCAGATGCATCATGTATCAAATCACTGGAGGCTGCCCAACACACTGCATAAGGAACAGGGTTGAGGGGTGTGGCTGGCAAAATGCCAGAGAATACAATTAGAACTGTTTTTGATCATGATGAGGAAAATAAAAAAGACTCAACATTTTTGTTATGGCTAATATCCTAACAGATGTTTTAAGTGCTTGTATACATCGTACCTATGTGTTAATCTACATGACATTTGAAGTACAGCCGAATAATACTTTTTTATTGTTGCAAGGAGGATTGATTTGGAGCATTGGTGGATAGACAGAGAGCAATATGTGGCCTTTGGACTCTATGTCATGAATTATGTATATGCAAACTTGTATTCGTGTAACATTGCTTTAGTTCTGAAATGTAGTGAAACCTTTCGCATAACCTCTTTTTCAATAGCCATACTAATTGCTGTGCCAAAATGCACAGATGCAAAGACGATCATGGTCCCTATCCCTATATTATTAGATACGTGCATATCTGTTCCAAAACTATCTTTAGTATCATTTAATTTATTTTACAGAATAAAAGATGTTTGAGATTCTATAAATATCCTAATTCAAGTCCACATTGCAACTTCTACCAGATAACCGCTATAGGCATGGTTAGAGTATTTCAACTTGGGAATAGGAATAGTGAAATAGGAACAAGGAATAGTGTCAAATGTATTAATATATTTTTTACAATTGTGTTCCCATTCAGCTTCGCTTAAATCCTCTATTTCATCTACAATGATTTGGCTTTTAAACTGAACACATATTACATCTAATGTGCAAAAGTTGACATGAACAACCAACACGATGTCCACTTGTTTTTTGGCATATATCTATATCCAAAATAATTCTACTATGTGATCAACCTCTTATTCAATTGTATGAAATTACTTGTTGTTGTACTTTTATGTTTGATGTCTTCATAATGGAAAGTTGTTTATGTTACACTGTATCCGCTAGCTTGACCTCACATAAATACACCAGTGGCACATTGGTTCCTATTTGGCTGTAAGAAAGGACATTAAGATTGAAGAGACTTTATTTGCATGTGTAACCAGTCAAAGCAATTATTTTTATATTGGCACCCATATACATACAGCATTTCAACACATCATATCTAAAATTGTCTTCGATATTTAACTTCATTGCAGATGCCTTTATTTATAATCCACCAAAGAATGTAGAGAACTCTGTGTGATCTCTGGAGATACGATTTCAATGCACTTGTTTTTGATCAAGGCCTAAGCCCAGTATCAAATCAACTATTGTCTATTCAGATTATTATTAAAAAAAGTCTACTTTTCCTCTCACTTATCTATGTTGATGTATGTCCAACAGTTCTCATGTCTACCCCAGCTAACCCTGAGTCTTCCCCCCGTATTCCCGAACATGTGCCTGCACTCCTCAGCCCTTAGAGTATGAGGTGCACATGTAAATGCCATTACCACTTAACCAGGCCAAAATGCTTGTTGAGCAGCCAATGAACGCCAGGCACTCTCCCCCGTGCCCTGCTACACACCAGTTATAAATACATGTGGTTTCCGGACCTTCAGAGGAGAGTGTGTAGCGTTATAGGAAAGAGAACACAGTTTATTTGTTGTAGTTGTGCGGTCTCTTCACTGCTTTCAATCTTGCAGCATTGCGTTGCCAGAGGCTGTTTTAAGATTTGTGTATGCTACCCTCACCCCTGACTAACTTTCCCTATTCTGCCATATTCTTCTGTCCTGTTGGAAGGTTTTTATTCTGACCAAGTTTAAGGCCAATTACTTGAGAAGAGGAAGTGTGTAGGGTGAGGGTGGCGGGGATGATGAAAGTCTTGCTAGCCAGACAAGCTTGGGGCCATACCATAACTAAGCATTGGGCCATACCATAACTAAGCTGCTTTTGATAGACCGGTAACTAAAAAAATATTTGAAGATTAAAGTGTTGATTTGTATAATGTTTTAACAAAGGTTAATAGTTAAAAATTGGTTACGAAGTCTGAAGAGGTTAAAGTGTCAGAGAATGGGCGGATGGCTTCGCCATCCTCCCATTGTAAAAAATAATATTTTAAAAATAGAATATCTTAAAAGTATTAAATATTAAATATTTAAAAACTATGAATGGTAGCACGCTATTCCAAGTTAATATTGACATTTTAAAAGTGAGTCTCTAGGTAAAAAGTTTGGGAAGGAGTAGGGTCACAAAATGTGTAGAGAATAATAAAGAAAGAAAGAAAGAAAGAAAGCCTAAGATGAACAATAGTTGAGCGCTGCATGCATCTCCTCTTCACATTCTTCTGGTGACAAAAGCCAACAATTATCATTCTACCACAGCTACCCATAACACAGCAACAGCTCTGGCCCAGAGCACAGCCCCCTCATGCCTGAACATGGGCCAGCTGGGCTCATGTGTAAGTGCCGATGACCACTAAACCAGGCCAGAATCCAATGGTTAGCAGCCAATGACCACAAGGCACTTGCCCTGCTACATAAACCAGTTGTAAATACATGTGGTCTGATTCTTTACTTTGAAGAGTGAGAAGCTTTATAGCAAAGAGAATAATGTTCAGCTGCTTTAATAGAGATGTATATTTATTGGGTATTGCTGTAGTTTTGCAGTGTCTTCACTGCTGCCCCTTTGGCAGCAGTGGGTTGCCAATTGGCCAGAGGCTTTTTTAATATGTATGTATGCTATCGCTGCACTGCACACATTACATGACTCTCTGTCTTGTAATCCGGTATCTTGAAGTTGTTGTGGGGTTCAAAATAAATGACTTATAGCCGACAGGGGGGTCACACAATACAAGCTGTCTCACAAGGATACATTTGCGATGAGTCTGTCTGGGCTCAAAACTACGTCAGAAAAACACGTGAGCTGGTCTTCTGGTACTGCCATCGCTAATAGCAAGCAAAAGTCAATCATCAAAATCACAACTCCTCTCTGTTTTGGAATCGCAGTGGTGGAGAGTGGTGAACAGAGTCGCTCAACAGCTTCTGCAATAGACTCAAGACTCATCTGTCCAAGTTCACCGATAATCTGCATTGCCATCCCCTCCCAACATCCTACTTATTGTATGTTGTAGGTCCTGGCACTTAATGTACACACTTATTGTGTGTAGCATCTTATCCTAGCTATCTTTGTTGTCTAAGATATTACTCCAAGCTGTTTTTTTGTCTGTTATTTCAAAATCATGTCTTTCTTGTCCTTCTTTCTCTGGAAAATCTGGCTGCAATCGTGTAGTGTGCGCTTTTTAGCATTAGAACCCAAATCATCAACAGGGAATACGTGGGTTAACACCAGGGAAGGAAACTTTTGCATTAGTTGTGCGTTTCTCAAGTACTCCAATACAAAGGAAGTAAAGCCAAACAAATAACTGCACATTACAAGATGGACAGTTGATGCATAGTTTATTGAATTATATTCCCAAATGCGTCATATTGAATGACTTGTATATGCAATGTTTCACATAGAACAGAATCATTCAGCACTGTCCTTCACCTAAAGAGCAATACAGAACAAATGAAGAATTTGGATGTTTAAAAGGCATTGTATGAAATAATAAAAGGAAATTATTAGGACACATATTTGTGGAATAATATAAACTGTACTTTTACTTTCCAAATACCTTTCCAGAGTCACGGCTCTTGGCCCTCAGCTTGTTGACCTGAGTCTCAGCGATATCAGCACGTTCCTCAGCCTCCTCCAGCTCATGTTGAACCTTCCTGCACTTGGACAGGTAAGAGTTGGCCTGCTCCTCCTGAAGATACATTCATATTTTGTTTTTAATTTAATTTAAATTTAATTTAATTTAAGTACTGAAATTGATGTAATAACCAAATTTTGTTACGTAGTTTCTACTTACAGCTTCCTCAGACTGCCTCTTGTAAGCCTTCACCTTCAGCTGCAGCTTATCAACAAGATCCTGGAGTCTGGCACCATTCTTCTTATCCTCCTCAGTCTGATGCACATTTGAAAGTAAAAAATCAACATCATGTGGCCTTTAGATATAAAAATGGCATCAAAAGGCTAATGCAGTAGAAACATATTTGGAGATGTAAGTTTGTCATACCTGGTAGGTGAGTTCCTTGACTCTCCTCTCATATTTGTGGACACCTTTTACTGCATCTGCTCCACGTCTCTGTTCATTATCCACCTCTGACTCCAGATCACGAACCTTTAGAGTAGATTGATTTAATAAATCTTGTCCTTCGATTGGTCTTTTTTGGATACTTTTTTAAATGTATGCTGATGATCATCTTACTCTGGACTCCAGTTTCTGCAGCTGCTTCTTGCCCCCCTTCATGGCCAGGTTCTCAGCCTCATCCAGGCGGTGCTGCAGGTCTTTCACTGTGACCTCCAGGTTCTTCTTCATCCTCTCAAGGTGAGAGCTAGTGTCCTGCTCTTTCTTCAGCTCCTCAGCCATCATGGCAGCCTACAAGGTTGAGTAATATATTCATTAAGAGTTCCATTAAGGTGTGATAACATCATTAACAAACGATTGTGGACCTACATCAGTGATGGCCTTCTTGGCCTTCTCTTCAGCATTCCTGGCTTCCTGGAGGGTGTCGTCCACCTCACCCTGGACTTGGACCAAGTCAGTCTCCAGCTTCTTCTTTGAGTTCAACAGGCTTGTGTTCTGAAACAAATTATTATAAAATTTCTTTCAACACATGTATGTTTTCTTGTATTCGAATGATACAATTAGAATGTTGGTTACCTGAGAGTGCAGCAGTCCAACACGCTCGCTGGCGTCCACCAGCTCTTGCTCAGCCACTTTGCGGCCTCTCTCAGTCTGTTCCAGAGCTGCCCTCAGCTCCTCAATTTCAGCCACCATGAGACCGTTCCTACGGTCCACCATGGCAGCCTGCTCCGTCAGGTCTTCTGCAGCTCGGGTGGCATCATCAAGATGCAGTTGGGCATCCTAAATAAGGGTGAAATTGTGAAATAATAATATGTGACTAAAAAATAAAAACTTAAACTATGAATAGTGGTAAATATACAGGGATCTCAAATTATGTTTTGTGTCATACCTTCAGTTGTCCCTGAACATTCCTCAGCTGCTTCTGGGCCTCAGCAGCCTGGCGGTTAGCATGGCTCAGCTGGATCTCCATCTCATTCAGGTCTCCCTCCATCTTCTTCTTGATTCTCAGGGCATCATTCCTGCTCCTCACCTCAGAGTCCAGTGTGCTCTGCATGGAGTCTGTGATCCTCAGGCTGTTCCTCTTGATCTGCTCCATCTCCTCATCCTTCTCAGCCAGCTTCCTGTCAACCTCACCCTTAATCTGGTTCAGCTCCAGCTGGACACGCAGAATCTTGGATTCCTCATGCTCCAGAGTTCCCTAGGTATTGAAGCAATGATAGACTCAGTACTTGCGACATATTTTAATCCAGTAAAAATCCAATGAAAAAATTATATAAGAGCATTAAAACATGTTTATTGTATTATTTTCACCTCAGCTTCCTCAAGGGCAGTTTGGATCTCAGTCTTCTCTGTCTCCACCTGCTTCTTGGACTTCTCCAGCTCATGGATGCTCTTTCCAGTCTCACCAATTTGTTCACTCAGGTCAGAAATCTCCTCTGCAGTGAGTTTCATGTTAATATACATAATTTCATTTCATTAATTGTAATGGGGCTTTATTAAAGTAAAATTATTTAACTCACGTTGGAGGTTCTTGTTTTCACGCTTCAGGGTCTCCAGATGATCCAGAGCTTCTTCATAGGAGTTTTTCATCTTGAAAAGTTCAGTGCTGAGAGAACGAGCCTCTTTCTGAGTTCCTTCAAGCTCTGCCTGGCCCTCCTCGTATTTCTGCTTCCACTCTGCCAGAACCTGTCCATTGTCGATGTGAAAAATGTGTCTGGGTTTGTCATGGATCAATGGCAAATGTTCAGCATTCCTGAAACTCAAAAATATCTACAGCCACACACCTTATCAAAGTTCCTCTGTTTCTTGTCTAGGTTTGCAGCCAGTCCATTGGCCCTCTCCACATCAACCATGAGGTCCTCCACCTCACCCTGGAGTCTCTGTTTGGTCTTCTCCAGAGAGGCACACTTTGAGTTCACAGCCTCAATCTGTTCCTCAGCCTCCTGAAGGCGCTGGGCAAGCTTTTTCCTATCAAAGAATAACATGGCTCAATTTGTGTGCATTTATCAAAGAGAATGTGCTCTTTAGCGAAAGTATTAACTGTGTGACTCACTTGGACTCCTCAAGCTCCTCAGTGCGCTGGATAGCATCAGTTTCATACTTGCTCCTCCACTGAGCCACCTCACCGTTGGCCTTGGACATTCCACGCTGCAGCTCAGCCTTGGCCTCCTGCTCCTCCTCAAACTGCTCCCTCAGAAGGTCACAGTCATGGCGGGCTGATTGCACACCATGAGCAAGAGCATTCTTTGCCTACAAAAGGTAATGACAGAATTCTCTAATTTAATTAAACTGAAAGTCCTAACTTGCAATGAAATAATGCAACCATCATCTAAATGTTTTTGTATGATTGTATACCTTAACTTCTTCCTCAATTTGCCTCTTCAGCTCCTCGATCTGCTGAGTATAAGCCTGCTTGCCTCTGGTCAGCTGGGAGACAAGAGCTTCTTTCTCCTCAAGTTGACGACCAAATTCACCTAGTTTGAGAAAAATGCATGAATTATATCAAAATGTTAGTAACTATGACTTATGTTCGAGTGCCATTCTGTGTTTCTTTGGCCCCCAAGCTATGTGAATTGTGTAATTACACATACAATAATAATATAAAGAGTCCATTTGACTTGAAAATAACGAATCAAACTTTTACTCCTTAAAAAATGAAGGGCAGTGTCATTTAAAATTATGGAAATCCCATTAAATAATATCTTCAATCTAATTTTTTTAGTTCACAAATCGTCCAGAGAAGTTATTTACTTCATATCTCCATTGACAAACCAAAGTCGATCCATACTTGCCATTTTCTGTCAACAGCCTTGCTCTCTGAGCACTGATGTCATTTATCTGGCGACTGTTCTCATCACTCTTGGCCTTGATTTCACTCAGCTGGTCCTCCAGGGTACGGCACATCTTCTCCAAATTCCCCTGGTGTTTAATTTTTTAAAAGTTAGCAAAAGTGCTTTCCTTCTAATGAGGTTCACACTATATAGATATTAAAAAAATATTTCACCTTGGCCTTAGCAACTGCTTCCATGTTGCTTGAGAGGTCGTCAATCTCCATCTTGTACTCGCTCTTCTCTTTCTCAAGTTTCTGCTTGACACGCTGTAGGTTGTCAATCTGCTCTCCCAGCTCTGCTACACTGTCAGCCTGCTTCTTACGCAGAGCAGCAGCAGTGGCTTCATGCTGCAGAGTGGACTCCTCAAGGTCACGACGCAGCTTCTGGAACTCAGCCTCGCGCTTCTTGTTCATCTCAATCTGAGCAGAAGTGGCTCCACCAGCCTCCTCAAGCCTCTCACTGATCTCTTCAAGTTCTCTGGAGAGATCAGCTCTCTGCTTCTCAACCTTGGCACGAGCAGCACGCTCAGCCTCAATCTCTTCCTCCA
>OMPA01115616.1:0-15829 GCA_900312635.1 Pollachius virens
TCTTTGACTGGTAATGACTCGACATGTCTTGAGTCAAAAACATTTATTGTTTTAGATATCTAACCTATTTCCCGCCTAGAGGGCTAGACACCCAAGACGCATTCACTTCTGTGAAGATGAAAAAAAAAAACAGCGAGTGAAGAACCAAACTACACTTCAATAATATCAAAACGAAATTTCGATATTGTTTATACTTTATTCAGAATAACAGTTTTAGTTTCATATCGGCTGCGTTTTGAGTTGGTCCCATTGAAGCCGTCTGGCCAGCCTCTGACACATCGTAACTAAATCATTGTTCAACTGTTTACCTTCGTTCAAAAAACATCTACACACTCGTATCTTCAATAATATCTAAACTGAATTTCAATATCATTTATGCAGAATCACAGTTTAAGTTTCATATCGGCTTTGTTTCAATTGGTCTCATTGATTTACGTTGACGCTGGAGGTGAGGACGTTCAGCAGTGTTGCCAGATTGGGCCTTTTTTACAGACCTATTGGCCTACATTTTGAGGACGTTCAGGCAGTGTTGCCAGATTGGGCGGTTTTCCCACGCTATTGGGCTACTTTTAAAAACATACGATTTCACCGCATGCGCATATCATAACACATTTGAAGACAGAAACAATGAACATATTATAACTGTATTGATAAGAAATGACTGTACATTAGAGTGATATGTTGAAATTATGATCAATAACCTAATAATGACATTATTAAGTAAAAATACATGGTGACTTGTTCAAGACTTGAAAAAGTTTGGGACTTGGACTTGGACTCGACTTGGCTTTGGTGTGACTTTGACTTGGACTCGACTTGTCTTTCCCCGTCTTGACTTGGGACTCGACTCAGACTTGACTGCTAAGACTTTGGACTTACTTGGGACTTGCCAAACAGTGACTTTGTCCTATCTCTGCTGTTTAGTGACCTGAGCCTTCAACAGGACCACTGGCTGTTCTTTATAGACCTGTTAAGTGACCTAAGCCTTCAACAGGACTACTGGCTGTCCTTTCAAATGTATTTTGGGCCATTCAAATACTTGACCATTATTTTATCTTCTTCATAAGTAGACGTACTGACATTTCAAGGACAGACACATGTTGCAGCCGGTAAAGAGAGATGTGGATCTAATGATTAATTAGCACCATATATAATTTAGCTATTTGTTCTATGTTTGGAATGCCAACCTGAGCATAAAAGATTAAACTAAACTAATTCAACATTAGTCTAGTTTATTTTGTGAAGTCATATGACGATAAACATATATAATTTATGAAAATCAAATGTCAACTCTAGCATGATCTGTGTAAGTTAGCCCAAGCAATAAAGTTACCCCTTCTATTTTTTGTTATATCAGAAGAGCGCAGCAAACTGGCGCATAAAGTATGAAGATTAAATTAATTAATTAATAAATATAAATGGGAAAATCCAGGGGAACAGTTCGGGTCTAAGTCAAAGCTTGAACACAAAAGATTTGGGAGGAAATAAATACCAAAAGGAAAGTCATCAAAGTGCGTCTCTCACCCAAAATGTAAGGGTCGCAATGGGTAACGATCCAATTATTTTTCCATCTTTATTTTTTAAAACACTTGCCATTTTAAATTGTGGCCCTTGTGAGCCTGGTGAGAGACCGAGTGAGTGAGTGATGTGAACTTGGGACAGGCCTTGTGAGCCTGGCCTTCCTCTGCAGGCAAGTCTGCTGATGTTTTGGGGGCACACACACACACACACACACACACACACACACACACACACACACCACACATTCTCGTTCTCTCTTGCTTTCTCTTTCACATGTCACATTTCATTGACATGAGGTACAGGTGTGTGTAATGGGGTTATGAAGGCCCCTTCCCCTACCGTCTCCTCTGTCCAGGCATGGAACGTTAGGATCCTGCGATCAGTTTTCATCATGTAATCAAACTTTCCTGCGGTATATCAATGCTGCGGAGACAGTTCAGTGCAGTTATTTGGCAGTTTCCATGATGATGACTATTCAGTTGTAAGATTTAATTATAAAACATTTATTTCGTTTGTTTGCTTAATATAAAATAATATGATTATTATGATTATTTATGTTTATTTTCTCGTTTGTATTATAAATTAAAGTTAATTGAAATGATTGGGCAGCTGTGGCAGACCGGGTGTCTAACCTATATATAGAGGATGAAGGGCATAGGTAAGACAGGCACTGGGAAGGGTCATGGTTTTTTACCAGCTGTACCAGAGAGACAGGAGATGAGGTGGCAAGTTTCCACTGTTGCACATTTGTTTTGTTCGCTTGTAACACCGGAAAAATAAACCTCCAGAAAACCCCAAATCCTGACTGGACAGTTGACTCTTTGCCTACACTGCGTAAGATTCGTCCCCCTGGTTCCTCAATGGCTATTTTGATTACGCTGCTTAGTTTGATTTCTTTATATTCCAGTTATTGTTTTATTGAGGACAAATCGCCACTACAGTATGTAATAAGACTTATTACATACATTAAACTTATTACATACATTATACATTTAGCATCCATATATTAAACATATAACATACAATAAACATATTACATACATTAAACATATGACATACATTAAACATACTATATATATTAAACATATTATATACATTAAACACATAACATACATTAAATATGTTATGTACATTAAACATACTACATTCATTAAACATTACATACATTATACTTATAACCTACATTATATTTATTACATACATACATTGAATATATTACACACATTATACTTATAACATACATACATTAAACATATTACATACATTATAAATATTACATACATTAAACATGTTACATACACAAAACATGTAGCATCATTATAAATATTACATACATTATACAAATGACATGCATACTTTATAATTATTACATACATTATGCACATAACATACACACATTATACAAATTGCTTACTTACATTATACTCATTACATGCATACATTGTACACATAACATACATACATACATGATGCACCATGATGAAAACATTGTGGATTCCCAATTCAGCTGCATAAATTTAAAATGTATATGAATTGAGTTGAGGGAAAGCTACGTGCTTAATTTGTTCTTTTTATTTTCCCTATTCAACTGACAGAGCATCATCTCCATCATTCACACCGCAGAAGACCTGCATTCTGTTTCACGTGTGTGCTGTGTGCGATGTTTGTTGTGGGTTTCCCAGCTTCTCCATTTCCTACCAAGATTACATCAAGTGTATAAATAGCCGGCTAGGCTCTCTCCGTCAGACACAATGCCACTAATAGCCCGGCCATCCAAGGCCAACAAAAAGACAGAGGTTTGTTTAAAGGGACAATCTTAGTAGGAGTCTGTTGGTGCGTGGGGTGTTGGGTCACCATCGGGTCCAATAGGGAGGGAAGGATTTCCATGCAGTTTCTATTTGCCTGCGTCCCAGTATTGATGTCTTCATGCGTTTCGATTTGCATGGGTTTGAATGGAGATGGTTTGGATGTGGGATAAGAAGGTTGTTTACTTTGTATGTATACTCACACATGCGTTGTTTGTAGAAACACTAGCTGTAAACAGAGGCATTCCTTTCCTGGCCTTATTGATGCTAATGGGATTGTGTGTGCTAAGCTCTACCAAGGAACATACATGACTAATCTATATAGTTATTTCTTCTGATACCATATACATAGCCTAGGATTTGAATAAAATAATTATGCAGATTCGTTTTATTTAATTGATTTTGATAGCTTCGTTTTTAAATTAATAATTATATCATTCCAAGGTATTTGTTTTCATTAACCGTACACATCTGTTCAGTCAAAGGATTTTGATTTCTACTTTTCTGATACTAAGCTGCCCCCTACTGGCACTAAGCAGGAACACATCTGAGGACTGCAGGCCTTATTTTACCTGCTGTCTTTTTTCTCCTTGATAGATTGATCTTGTATCTTGCATTAGTATTCAAGATTCAAGGACTTTATTTGTTAAATGTGCAGCGCAGTGAAATACTAGCATATTACTATCGCCTGACATTATTTAATATTTTTATTAAGGAAATATCTTGGTCTGCCATTCAAGAACACAAGTTACTCACTGTCTTATTCTGAGATAATGCAAGCATTTCAGTAGCATTTAGACTGGTGGAGGTGTCCCACCAGTCCGAACCACAGGAAGACCCATATGACAAGCATTGAAGGTGGAGGTTTCCCACCAGTCTGAACCACAGGAAGACCCATATGACAAGCATTAAAGGGGCAGTGTGCCATGTGTTGAGATTCCTTGATAGATTTCAAATTGGTATAAATACGTTTCATCTGTAAATCTTAGGTCATAGTTTTACAAGTATCACTATAAGTTCTGATAATTTATCTTAACAGTAGGTGAATATAGGGCTTTAACAACTTTGCATCACAATGAACAACAAATAGATTGGTCATTATGGACAGACATGTTGTGTGTGAAAGGTCTGCAGCATTTCTCATGTGAGACATGGAAAGAAAAGTTTTTATAAGCCTAGGTTGTAGTTTATTTGTATTTATGTTAATTTAGGATTTTATAGTACTACAACTCTTTCGAGGCATTAGAAAAAATGGCAGAGTATTGCCAATATAATTATACCACAATGATTTCTGATGTACAAGCCCTATAGGATGCTTTTGATAACATTATGCTGTGCAGTCGAATTCTAAGTGTTTGGATACCAACTTTCTCCAAATGAGTGAAAGCCTAGTTTAAGTTATCGTGTGCAGTTGTATTGCAACAATTTGTTTTTTAACTCTCTCCAAAAGAATGACCCTCCAAAATTATCATTTCCAAAACTTCAATGTGTGAACGAATGCATTGCCATTCATCATAGTTACTCTCATCCGCAAACTGCCCTTTGCTACACTTTTTTATACATAGATAAGGAAGTGAAACCTCATTATAATTAAATCCTCTTAAACATAGGATGTTTCGGTGGAAGGACAGAGCATAAGCTCTTCTTCACAGGCTCTATGAGGCACGTGCAAGAGGGTTAAGCTTCTGGGACAACTATATATAACGCTATGTGTTCGGATGGGGGAGCTTCGTCTGGCCAGCGGTGGATTCTGATGAGTTTAAGCTCCGACAGTTATAGTATACAATCACGGTACTTCTACACAATGACACTATGAAAGTAGTGCAGTTCACGTGTTACTTCACACATGCCAGGACATGTGTGCCCACCACCACTTAGATTTACACTTAGCCTAAAGAGAATTCCCACAGCTCAATAGCAATGAAGCAAAGGGGAGTGGCATAGCTAAATGCCTTATAGCATTTAGAAATGGCTATCGATCCATCTGTGTGTTTGAGTCCATGCTGGTGGGGACAACACATATGTGAACTATCAGGGTTTCCATCACTCGAGCTGTGTTAGTTATATGCATTGAGCTGAATGACAAACCCTTGTAATAATCCTACTCTAAACTGTTGGGTGTTGTGTTTCTCCCAGGGCTATGAGGCTACGAGGATAGCTGCCCGCCATGACCGATGTGGAGCCCGTTGTGACAGACTTTGCGTCTACGGCGCGTACTGGGCGACGTAACGCCATCCCCGACCTCCTGGGGGCCGCCGCCGGACCGTCCGGCTCCGCGGAGCTGTCCAACAAACTGGCAGAGCTCTCAGTCGTGGGTGCGGATATGTTGCTCTATCTGGTTTCTCCTTACAGCGGGACATACTCTAGTATACACATACAGCGTTTCCTTTCAAAAAGCATCTTGTTCTAAATGTGCCTGTATAGCAATATTTTGATAAAGTATGTGAAAGAATGAGTCCATAACAGGAGGGGAGGCCTTGGTTGCAGATCTGAATAGTAAAGTCAGATCTCAGATGGTGGGGCATCGATATGAGCATGGACACATGATCAGCCACTGAGTGTAGTGAGTGCATCCTTTAGAATTCTCCTTAATGCCTTGATGGTGATCTTATCTTAAGAACAGAAATATAAGCAATCCTACAAGCAAATGTGAGAGCAGGTTCTAGGTCTCTAGGATCATGAGGTCGGAGTAACAAACCCACTGACTGCAGGAAGAGCACACTGCATCACATGACAGCCCGATCCAATCAGAGAAGGAGGACACATCTATAGTGCACTATATATCCAATCATAGGAGGAAGATACATCTATAGTGTCTATGTATCTAATCAGAGGAGGAGGACACATCTATAGTGCACTATATATCCAATCAGAGAAGGAGGATATATCTATAGAGCACTATATATCCAATCAGATGAGGTAAATACATCTATAGTGCACTATATATCAAATCAGAGGAGGTAGACACATCTATAGTGCACTATATATCCAAAAAGATGAGGGAGATAAACCTATAGTGTCTATATATCCAATCAGAGGAGGTAGACACATCAATAGTATCTATATATCCAAAAAGATGAGGGAGATAAACCTATAGTGTCTATATATCCAATCAGAGAAGGTAGACACATCAATAGTGTCTATATATCCAATCAGAGGAGGAAGGGGCCACCCTTGTGAAAGGCCTTGCTGGCGTTTTTTGACTGACAACTTTGCGATGTGTGAATGTGTGCATGAATGGTTGTAAGTCGCTTTGGATGAAATCATCAGCAAAATCCCTTAAATGTAAATGTAAACACCAGCCTCTGCATCTATGAATATTGTGCTGTGTGTGTGTCTTAGAGGACGCTGATGGAGCTGGTGAGGGCCCATCCACCTGCCCTGCACAGTGCCCCGGGGATGAGGAGGAGAAGGCAGAGGGGAAGTAATGCCCTTCCCTCTGTGATGATCCCCCCGTCCCCCTTGATGTTGGACCACTGGTCCTCTGATGGGAGATGTGGTGAGACGCTGGAGACGAGCCATCAGTCTCATCACAACGCACCAGCGGAGGACAGGAGGGAGGCATGAAGAAGAAGGACACACACACACACACACACCCAGCTGGTCTTATCTTGATAAACTGCCACTCACCGTCTCTATGCAACATCAGCCAGGATTAGGTCAGTGGAAGACAGTTGGGGAGATAATGTTAAGTGGTTAAGAACTGTAAAATCGGTGACAGTGACAAGAACACCAGTTCCAATGATGATTTAGTAATAACGCTGGTTGGAGATTAAACATGAAGGCTATGAAGGTGGCCCATAAATCTTAATATCCCCTGTGTGGATAACAATGTGATATTGATAAAAACATTCAAATTGTGTCCTTCGGGAAAAAAAAGGTTGTTTTCCATTTGAAAAAAATGATAAGAATTGTATATTGTGTGATGGGCTGAGTTGCAACCAAAAGCATTTATTCTCTGAATGTCAGCTGCGTAGTTGCAGGAGTGTCACTAATTGCACAAGGGAGTTGTTTGATTTGAAAAACATTCCATTAGGTGATGTAAAATACAACTTTTATCTCTTCTGTGGTTGACAATGATGTGTTCCATTGTAAATCTCTGCCTTTTGTGTGTTTTAATTTGTAAATCAACATTTATTTACAAAATCATTATGAATTATTATTATCTGTATGTCAAGTCTGTATAGTTTTACATCGCAATATATTTGCACATACCCTGTAAAAAGATGCATTTCAATCTTGACTGCCGCTAATAAATATTGTGCTTTAGACTACATATATTTTATATCGTTGTTTGTAAATAGTTCATGCTAAATATAGATGTGTGTATGTTCATTTACATCTTATAATCTATACGCTATATGTATAATTCTAATATATATATTATATACTATGCTTAATAATATCAAGTGTAGACCAGGCCTTTATACTACAGCATTTCCCGACAGAGTAGGCCTATATACTCCAGTTTTACCTAATAGAGTAGGCTAGGCCTATATACTACAGTAATACCCAATAGAGTAGACCTATATACTACAGTAATACCCAATAGAGTAGACCTATATACTACACCCAATAAAGTAGGCCTATATACTACAGTAATGCCCAAAAGAGAAGCCCTTTGTACTACAGTAATGCCAATAGAGTAGGCCTTTATACTACAGTAATACCCACTAGAATAGAATTATATACAGCCGTAATACCCAATAGAGTAGACCTATATACTACGGTGATACCCAATAGATTAGGCCTATATACTACAGTAATACCCAGTAGAATAGGCCTATATACTACAGTCATACCCAGTAGACTAGGCTTATATACTACAGTAATACCCAGTGGACCAGGCCTTTATACTACACTAATACCCAATAGAGTAGGCCTTTATACTGAGGCCTGTAGTACTGTGTTCAGCCAGGGGGAGGGGCCAGCGACCCTTACGCTTTCGGTCAAAACATGTAGTATTATTTATTATTAATAAGCTAATAATATTAATAATGTATAGTGCAATTATTTCCCACCTAGTAGTCTATTTCCATATGAATTGAGTTTAGTGCATGTTTGCATGATCAGGATTTCTTTACCAAGACGTAAACCCGAGCAGGCTTTAGAAGTGCATTTGGGTCCCAGCAGCAGCATAGAGGACCACGTTGGCAGAGCTGCAGGGAGCCTTCATCTGCCCTACCACTGTTACAATAAGGCTTCCCACAGACGGCTGTGGACGGCCCTCTTCATTGCTTGGCATAGAGAAATCTCATGGGCTAGGAATTAATCATGGGATGGCAATGAATGTACGTAAGTACAATAGCCTGTCAAACAGGATGATTCAGCTGAGTGGTTCCCCCGACACATGCAGCCATCATTAAACATATTAGCCTACATTTAGGAACGGGCAGGGTGTTTCTATGTGGGCCATCCATCCTAACAAGGGACCATGTTGTAACCATAATGGACACTAGTGTGAGGTAATGTCTGATCATGTCATTATTAGTAAATGCCCGTGAAAGACAACAGGGGGTCTGGTTGAGCTGGAGCCCTGACCCAGTTTAAACAGTGGGGGTGAAGGGGGTTTCTTTAGACCTATCACATGTTGGGGAAAATCTCCTCAGCCAATGACAGGCTAGCCCCCAGTGTACATATTAATGAGTGCGAGAAGGGTTCAAGGATGAAGAGAAAAGTTTCCCAAAGCTTCACTCTCCTCCTGACTCTCTCAGCTCCACCATGGTCGAAGCCTTCTGTGCCACCTGGAAACTTGTCCACAGCGAGAACTTTGATGACTACATGAAGGCCCTGGGTGAGTTGGCCTCCATCTCTTGTTCTGTGTGCTACCAGTGCCAAGGCATGTGATCTGATGTGAGTGGTTCTCCTGACAGGGGTGGGCTTCGCCACCCGTCAGGTGGGTAACGTGACCAAGCCCACGGTGGTGATCCGCCAGGACGGGGAAAAGCTGGTGATCCAGACCCAGAGCACCTTCAAGAACACCGAGATCTCCTTCAGCCTGGGAGAGGAGTTTGACGAGGCCACGGCGGATGACCGCAGCTGCAAGGTAGACCGACACAAACACAGCCTTCCTCTTTGATCCAGTATCGTCCTCTGTTCCAGTACAATGAGTTGATCTAAAAAGACCTATTATCTTTACTGAGTGGTTTAGAACATGTTTTCAGGCACTGACACCAAATTCTTCCCTAACTCTACAGACCACTGTCAGCCTGGAGGGGGATCAACTCATCCAAGTCCAGAAGTGGGACGGCAAAGAAACCAAGTTTGTCAGAGAAATTAAGGATGGCAAGATGGTCATGGTAATGACACATCAATTACACATTACAATAATCATTATCCGGCTGTGATTATTAATTGATGTTTGACTTTATATAACTAAAATACGGTAACATACAACCTAACAACTCTATCGGCCAATATCTGAATTCCATGTGTTTTCACTCGCTGGCCGAATATGATGCTTGAAGTCACAGACAAATATAATCAACCACTCATTGACTCTTCAAATGTTTTGCTGGCTGTACTCTTACTGGAGAGTGGGAAAACCCACATCCTTAAAGCATATCATTATTATATGTAAGATACAATTTGTAACCATGGGCGTTTCTGTGGGCTACCATAGCCTCCAATAGCACGGCAGCCTGAAAGGACTTAATATGTCTACAAATATTACATTAACATTTACATTTACATTTTCACATTAAGGGGGTTTTGCTGACGCTTTTATCCAAGTGACTTACAACCATTCGTTCACCCATTCACACACTGATGGCGGAGTTAACCATGCAGGGCGACACTCAGCTCATCAGGAGCAGTCAGGGTGAGGTGGCTTGCTCAGGGACACCTCGACACTCAGCTACTAGTATCCAATTAATCTCCTAGCTTGTCTTGTCAAACATATGTCAGCTCATTTAGAACAGGAAACAATTCTTTAGCCTACGATAACATAGCTGGTCATGACTTAAATATCAAATACATAAGCTTCTGGCCTAGGTTCAGTTAAGGCTGGGCTTAAGGGTTTGGACAGACGCATGACAAATATGCAGTGAGCCACTGAGCATGCTCATTAGGCCCGGTCCTTAATAGGGACACCGCCCAGTCAATCTGGCACTTTAATGGCTTTCAACTTGTCAATCAAAATCTAGGCAGTTTCATCTAGACTCAAAATGTATACTGGCTATAAGTTAGGCAAATCATTTTACTTAGTCAACTATACATTGTTCGCGCTTTGCAAAGGTACAGTACTGTGGTTGATCTGATCTGGGTCCTTAATTAATGTGTCCTTTTCATTTAACCTTTTATGCAGAGCTTGACGTTTGAAGACATCCACGCTGTGCGGACATATGAGAAGGCATGACTGGTGTGACGTCTCTTGTTGTCAGTAGGCTTTTATTAACTGTAGGCTATTATACTGAACTTTTCAATCCAACATGCTCCAAATGTTTTAACACAGTGGTTATGTTTTTCTTTACTTATTTTTAAGTTTTTTTTATTACATTTTCATTGTGATGGATCATATTATATAAAATAAATAAAATAAAATAAAAGGCTAAATGCAACTTTCTGGGTCTGTTGTGTTGTATCCTATTGTGCATATTACATATGCAAACACTATGAATTGTAATTATCTAACAATTTATTTTTCAGTTATCAGACACAATGCGGAGGGTTAAGGTTTTATAAGGTTTATGATATTAAGTGTTATCTAGGCCTATAGTACTCAATATCACTTAATAATACCAGTTACTCTAACTTAGTATATTAGTCTAGTACTATGATAACAAGTGGGCTCTTCGCTAAGCTATATCTTTCTTTAATAATTCACATCATTCATAAATTGTCACCGATCATGGTCAGACTGTTGGTTCTGTCATCTCAGGTTCTCCCCCAAAATAAGGCTGTGCGATAATGCTGTCCGTGAATTTATCAATAACTTCGGTGTGTGTGATGAAAATAGAATTGTGTGGGATGTTATAGAGATGTGTGGGATGTTATAGAGATGTGTGGGGTGTTATTGAGTTCTGTTGGATGTTCTAAAGCCGTGGGGGACGTTCATAGAGCAGCGTGTGTTTTATATGTCCAGGCATATTGGGTCGTCCCTGTCACATGACCGTTTGACTTCCTGTTTACAGAGACAGCCCTGAACATAAACTTAACACTAACTATAAGGTGACAGCATTAAAGAGACAGCCTGCTCCGTCAGCAGCCTCATGCTTGCCCAGGTTTAAGAATCAACGATGGGACGTTTCCCTCTCCTATCCCTCGGGGGGTTTCTACTTATGTACCCAGGTCTCCTCGTCGCGGCGCCGGCAGAAGACGTTCGCCTGTTCGTTGGAGGTGAGATTGTAGTGTTTAAACGGGATTAACAAAACGTTTAGGAGATAAATGCATAATGCCTCTCACCGTCCAGTGGCGGTGGGGAATATTGGGGAAAAAAAAACTTTATATAACTCTATATTATGTGACTGAAATCTATCATCATGAAGTGTATTGGTCGCATTAAAAACCAACCTGTGAGATGCCACCCTGGGACAGCTGAGGTCTGTCTCCCTGGTGAGAAAACACATAACGTGGTGTATAGTATCCATTCTGTAACTATAATCAGAACTTATAATAAAAGGGAAACAAAATGGAAATGGATCTCACAAACTAATACTGAAATATAACCGACAAAGAATCCCTTAAGATTAAAGTGTAACTGAAAGAAAAACGGAAAGTACAATAAATATATAAACTGATTTAAAACAATTGAAACTGAAATCCCACTGATGCAAATCCTCCCACATAAATACATTCAAATAATATATGTTGAAATACACCAAGCCTAGTATGTTGTCCGGATCAGAAGACTTGATCTCAGCCTACTGGAGGTGGAAGGGTAAGAAATGTTTTCTCTCTGTTGGTGTCAGACGCTACCCGCTACGGTCATCTTCAGCGGCCAGAGAGGTTTTGGCACATCACAGACCTCCATCTAGACGCCAGCTACCACCTGGCCGATGACCCCACCAAGGTCTGCCTGTCGTCCAAAGGGGCGCCCGCCGCCAACGCAGGCCCTTATGGGGACTTCCTGTGCGACTCTCCCTACAGCCTCATCCAGTCAGCCTTCAATCACATGAACCATATGACCCCGCAGGCAGATTTCATCATATGGACTGGGTATGTATCTGAGTATCTGAGTACCTTTTAACCCCTAGTGGGAACTATCCGATTCAGCCCCTATGGTGTCACCTCATTGCTCCTCATGGTATGCTGCTAATGAATCCATAAGTGATCCCAATAAGGACCCCTGGCCCCAGTAGCATAGCCTCTCTCTCCACAGCTGTTCCTCTGAAGCCTTGTGGCCAACATCTGTTTCATTTTTCCAGGGACAGTCCGCCCCACGTCCCGGCTCTTGAGCTGTCCACTGACCTGGTGATCCAGGCGATCGGGAACATGTCTGAGACAATCAGAGACCACTTCCCCACACTACCAATCTTCCCTGCCTTGGGTAACCATGACTACTGGCCTCAGGTACAGCCCTGTCCCTTCACACCACGGTCAGCTCTTTGCCACCTCCTTAGACCTGGTTTGGAGGGGTTTAGAACAGTGCTGAGAAAGTCTTATTTTGGGTCCTACTTGAGCCCTACTTTTCAGGGCTGACTTCGGAAATCTATTGAAGCATCCAGTGTGAATCAGGTGCCGGGCCTTGATGCCTGAAAGCAGCACAAGCGTGTGAGATCATGTGTCAACTAAGCCATGGGCTATCCGAGATGGGGCAAGAGGCCATTTTTCATTGACCCTGCAAGTCTTAGTGCTCATTTGAGAATTTTATTCATATCAGATTCCTTTCTTTAGCTGTTCACATCAGTTTTTTTAACTTTTGATCAGTACAGATTCCAGTGTTAACTGGTCAAGGTCTGAACTGCATGCGGAAAGAACAGCATTCTCTGAATGCAGTTCAGAGGAACTGCTTTCCTCTGAACAATCAGACACCACTTCCCCACACTACCAATCTTCCCTGCCTTGGGTAACCATGACTACTGGCCTCAGGTACAGCCCTGTCCCTTCACACCACAGTCAGCTCTTTGCCACCTCCTTAGACCTCCTAAGCAGAGGAACTGCTTTCCTCTGAACTGCAGAAGAAACTTGGCGTTTAGCTTCGGTAGAAGTCCATTAGGGAGAGAAGCTGATGTTGATTCCTCAGAGAATAATCACATTGCATTTTGGTCATTTCTAATTGCAGACTCTTTTCCACTTCTTCTGCTTTAATAAGGTTGGGAGTCAGAACAGCTTGATTTCTTTCTCAATGATAGAAAAACCTTAGAAGCGCTGACTGAATTGTATCATGAGAAAGACAAAGGCACATATTTCCCCTTTTTAGCCGACCGTTCTGATACCAGAGAGCAATTGAGACACAACTAAGCACTTTCAATGTTGCCATTGAAAGTGCGTAGTTGTGTCTCAAAGAGATAGTTTTTCACACAGAATAAAATCATGAAGTTGTGGTATGAACTGGTCTTTGCTTTGTATGGTCTTGTTCAGTGTGTTAAGGTGATCAGTAATGGTGCGTTTTATTATCCATCCGTCTCGGAGGTCCGAGGACGTTGCCTAGCGACACGCATGAACACGCCCTTTTTCCTCGGACGGTGAACTTGCTTGCTCGGATGAACTCAGAGGAGGCCGAGCAAAATTCCGAGACAGAATTCACGATGGCTGCGCCCAGTGTGACTTGAAGTATGAACTGTTTTCAGGCAAGTTTCATGATGATTGGACATAATCTGTGGCGTGTGGATATGTAAAATTGATTTTGACAACTTTCAACATGGCGGCCAATTTCTGATGTTGCCATGGGAAATATTTTATTAGCTATATGGGGCGGTCTGACAGTATCACCAGACATTGAAAATATGTTTGAAATATACTTATTATACTCAGGTTATGATATGTCAAAGGGCTGCTGAGATATATATGTCAAAGGGCTGCAAACCTCCTGTTTGGCGACTTCGTGGTCAAATTTGATTGGCTGTAGCAGCCAAACAGTTTTGAATTTGAAAAATCCTTCTATTTTTTCTATCAAGCATGGCCTGAAGATCATGTGTGTCAAGTTTCGAGATGATTGGACCAAATTTGTGATAGGAGTAGCATTTTGAAGGTTTTTGACATAAACCAAGATGGCGGAAAATCCGTCATGGCGCAAAAGGACTCGGCTTGGCCCCTTGTTTTTGAATATTGGATGAATGGGTTGAAAGTTATAAACACAAATGCATGTTGAACTTTGACCTGTTGGTGGCGCTAGAGCTGATGAGCTAGAGACCTTGCTTCATGGGCTAATGGGACGGTCCTGAACCAGTGTGCCAAATTTCACAACTTTTCACCAAGGCGTTCTATGGGCTGCCATAGACTCCCATGGCAGGTAAATAATAATAATAGGAATTCATACGAAAACAATAGGTTGTCTCGCAGCTTCGCTACTTGACACCCAATAATAGGAAAACGTACGAAAACAATAGGTTGTCTCGCAGCTTCGCTGCTTGACACCCAATAATAATAAAAAGTAAGTGTATAAGAGGAACACAAGTAGGAGAGCAGAGACCTAAATGCAAAACTAAATAAATGTAAAATGTAAACAGACATGTTTATCCAGATGTCGACTAGTATAAAGTTATAAAGTGTCATAGTGGTGAGCTAAGTAGCTCAGGAGTTCAGTAGTCTTATGGCCAATGGGATGAAACTGTCCAAGAGTCTGGTGGTGTGAGACTGGATGCTGCGGTAGCGTCTACCAGACGGGAGCAGCTGAAACAGTTTGTTACTGGGGTGATGAGGGTCTTTAATAATCTGGTTAGTCTTCCTGCAACACTGAGTGTAGAGGTCCTCCATGGATGGCAGCTCCGTCCTGGTAATGTGATGGGCAGCTTTCACCACCTCTGTAATGTCTTACGGTTGAGGGCGGAGCAACTGCCGTACCAGGCGGTGATGCAGCCGGTCAGGATACTCTCTATGGTGCACCTGTAGAATTTGCAGAGTATCCTGGAGTCCATGTTGAACCTCCGCAGCCTACGGCAGAAGAAGAGCCGCTGTCTTGCCGTCTTTGTGATGGTGTCAGTGTGGTGAGTCCAGGTCAGGTCCTCGCAGATGTGGACCCCGAGGAACTTGAGGCTGCTGACTCTCTCTACTGTCGTCCCATTGATGGGGATGGGGGCGTGCTCGGCTCCCTGGCGCTTCCTGTAGTCCACAATCAGCTCCTTAGTTTTGCTGAGGTTGAGCTGGAGGTTGTTGTTCTGGCACCAAGATGTCAGGGCTCTCACTTCCTCTCTGTACGCCGTCTCGTCGCCGTCGGTGATCAGGCCGATGACGGTCGTGTCGTCAGCAAACTTGACGATGGGGTTGGAGCTGTGTGTGGCCACGCAGTCATGTGTGAACAGGGCGTAGAGGAGAGGGCGTGCGCGCGTGTGTGTGCGTGCGTGCGTGCGTGCGTGCGTGCGTGCGTGCGTGCGTGCGTGCGTGCGTGCGTGCGTGCGTGCGTG
>OMPA01115619.1:0-12150 GCA_900312635.1 Pollachius virens
AACCTTTTCTCCCCACTTGAAATAAGTGTTTATCTTATACAGTAGGCCTACTTTAGTATAACAGCACTTGGGTTAGTAAACAAATCACAACAACCAACATGAATTTGAAGTTTTATTCATGAAAAAATGTGAACTATTTACAAAAATAAAACATGTAGGGTGCATTTGCTAGAGTCAAAATAGTCACAGCTCATCTTGAGCATCTACTGTCTCCTGGTAGCCACGGTACTGCCCATCTTGTGCTGGGTAATTAGCTCTGATGGCCTGGACAACACAGGAAGCCGATACCGTCTAAGAAAGAAAGAGAACAACATTAGCAAAGCAAAATAAAAATTACACTTGAGTAGCCTATACAGCATTACACAGACTTCAACCTAAAGTAATGTAGCCTATGCTCTGCCAATAAGATCGGCTACTTTCGGATAACTACATTATCACGTTCCCCGGGACTGAAAACTATTGTAGCCAATGTGTTAGTAAAAAAACACTTACTCTGTGCTCAGACGTCTGTTTCTCCCGGCGGGCTTTGGCTGGCGTTTCCAGTTCACTTTCTGGGTCCGGAAATATGTATCCAATACCCAACTGTTCAGATGAGTCGTAAAGCCTGGGTGAGAGGTTACACACATGGCCCCGTCCTTGCCAGATTCAGCGATTTTTCTAAAAGAAACTGGCATCGCTGAAATTCGCTACAGCACAGGGACTCTGTGTTAGTGTCTATAGGCGAACAGAGCAAACCGGCACGCTCCGGCTCCTCGTCCTCGGCAACAGGCAAGGCTTGTTCAGCTGCAGCCGCAGCAGCCTCCTCCTCTATTTGTGTAAATTCTTCCTGGCTGTATTCTGGCTCGTACTAAAAGCCCTGAATGTCCAAATCCAACAATACATTTTCAAAATCCACTTTGGCTGTTTCACATTGCAAATTTGTTCTCTAGCTAAGCTAAGTGAAGAAACATGGCGGACATTGTGTTTACATCTCGTACGCGAGCTCCCGCCCCCCCTCATTCCTTATTGGTGGGCTCACAAATTTGCGAAACCAGTGGTTTGTAGTCCTCGTCCCTTCTAGCAGGCAAGCAAAGTCCTCCCGAGATGACGTCAAACGCGTCATTTGACGTCATCTCGGGAGAAAATTAGATCAGGAAAGCTGGGCCAAGGGAAGACTGGGTTAGACTGAGGGGAAAAAAACGTGTTATTGGGTGTCAAGCAGCGAAGCTGCGAGACAACCTATTGTTTTCGTATGAATTCCTATTATTATTATTATTTTACCTCCATGGGAGTCTATGGCAGCCCATAGAACGCCTTGGTGAAAAGTTGTGAAATTTGGCACACTGGTTCAGGTCCCATTAGCCCATGAAGCAAATTTGAGGTCGCTAGCTCATCAGCTCTAGCGCCACCAACAGGTCAAAGTTGGACATGCATTCATGTTTATAACTTTCGACCCATTCATCCAATATTCAGAAACAAGATATCATTGGATTCCTTGGGCCAAGCCGAGCTTCTATGTCATCATTTTGCGCCATGATAGATTTTCCGCCGTCTTGGTTTATGTCAAAAACCTTCAAAATGCTACTCCTATCACAAATTTGGTCCAATCATCTGGAAACTTGGCACACATGATCTTCAGGCCATGCTTGATAGAAAACATCGAAAGATTTTTCAAATTCAAAACCGTTTGGCCGCTACAGCCAATCAAATTCGACCACAAAGCCGCCAAACAGGAAGTTAGCCAATATCTCAGCAGCCCTTTGACATATCATAACCATACTTGGTCCATAGACCCATGACATCATCATGGGGACACTCAATGAATTTGGTGACCATTGACCTCTAGGGGGTGCTATAATTAACGAAGACGTGTTTTAACTCCTCTCTCTTCACATGAGTATATTTCAAACTTATTTTCAATGTCTGGTGATACTGTCAGACCGCCCCATATAGCTAATAAAATATTTCCCATGGCAAAATCAGAAATTGGCCGCCATGCTGAAAGTTGTTTAAATCAATATTACATATCCACATGCCACAGATTATGTCCAATCATCATGAAACTTGCCATATATGATTTTCAGACCAAGCTGAACAAATGTGCTAAACAGCTTTTTCTAATTCAAAACCGATTGGCCGTGACAGCCAATCAAACTTGACGGCAAAGCCGCCAAACAGGAAGTAAGCCTGTTCTCAGCATCTCTTTAACATATCATAGCCAAACTTGGTATATAGACTCATGACATCATTCTGGGGACATCCAAACAATTTGGTGACCTTTAATCTCAGGGGGACGTCAAACAGGCAGTGAGCTCATTTCTCTGCAAGGCCTTCATGCATCCAAACCAAACTTGGCTCATAGTCTTATGAGCCAAGTTTGTTCACATTTTGTCTCTGTTAGGGATATTGTTCCAAATACCCCTATGTATTTGTGTCATTTGTTCTGTCAGGTAGACTGTATTGCGCCCTTACATCTAGGTGGGGTCATTTTTCCATTTGGTAAACATTGACGCGTACTCGCATAATGCTCTAGTTCATCCCACCAGCTGTCGATATTACCGATTACCGAGACGGTCGTCATGTAGCCACCTAGCCGATTATGTCCGTCCGGCAGAATTAGTTTATCGAGTCCCGTTATGCTTGACACCCACATTACTGCTCGCAGCTATATTTTATATTGCAATAGCGATTTTATAATGATAGAACGCCGGTTCTGAATGGCAGAAGTTTCCCTTTAAGAGATTTCTGAAAACGATAGCATTGTTTCATAGTATATTTATTATTGTAGAATCGCTGTGTGGCGATATTATTGGTATCGCGGGCCATGTATGGGGTCAACACTCATTCCCCCACATATAATTCAATCTGCAATGTTCACTATGGTGGTGTGAATGTTAGTGCTCATTCTTTGCTTGTTTCATTCACCACTTCACTGTGGTAGTTTGAATGTTAGTGCTTATTCTCTGCTTGTTTCATTCACCACTTCACTGTGGTAGTGTGAATGTTTGTGCTCATTCTCTGCTTGTTTTAGCACCTTTTGGGCCTTTTGCCCATTGGGCAAGTACAGGTCATGTTCAACTTGCCCGAATGTGATGTTCACTTGCCCAATTAAAATCAGAATCGTGAACGGGCCTCTTTTTGCCAGGCACCCGGCCTGGTAAAAGCTCAGACTGAAGCTGAATGTTAGCTTCCACACATGTTGTGTTTAAAAAATAACAAACTTCTCTTTGTTAACTTATTTATCGAAGTGATTTCAGTCCACCGTTGCAACCCATTAAAGCTATCGCCCAGTTTTATGGGCGATAGCTACCTGCATGATTTTATGCAAATGTACATAACTAAATGTCCAAGGTAGTAGCAAAGATATGTCTTTTTTAACTTTCACGTTTCTTGTAGGTCTAATTGAATAATCACAATCGCGTTTCTAGTAGTGTTGTCAGTCACGATACTGGATTTTCTAACTTCGACACTATACCTGGAAAAATATATATATTTTCGATATCAGGGGAAAAGTTTTTTTCAGAAAAGAACGGACCCAAAGTAAATAGAGTATATCTCCACAACTGCAAGGGCGATAATGTCATCTTGGTGCCAAAAGAAAGATTGTTGTGCAAGTGAAATATTCAATGTGGATAATACTTGGTTAAAGTCAATAAAGCCATGGAACACAGCATGAGTGGAAGATAACATTTCCACCTGAAATAATAATCAGTTGATCGTTATCAGTTGGTAGCGCTGTCTGTACTATGAGACACAAATAAAGGTAGATATCTTACAATTTTGACACTTGACACCTCTATTTAAAGTTCAGGGCAAATATAATCGAATGACACCAAGCCAAACACTCGCAAATACACATATGGCCACTAGATTGCGCTGAAGAACATGTGTTCTTATTGAAGGCAATTTACCTTTTTCCTAAGAAACCTTCTCTTAGTCATTGATTGTAAACACCATGTTTAGTTGTAAAATTTGGCCCAGACACTGGATTATCTGTTTATGGTGGTTTCACGCGATTAGAATCAACTTTGTGGACAAAAATCACAAAGGTAAAACTTCATTTTTGGTTGTTAAAAGAAAAGGGGACGTTTCTGCTTAAGTTGTTATTTGTTAGTTTTAGTCACAGAATGATATGGTTTGGACTGTCGGAATAAGTGGAGGCTCAGCTTTCATATAATATATAGTTTGTGAGGTTCCAATTTCATGAAAAAGATTGCTATTGCTGTGCATGTGCACACTTATGAAACCCAAAACCGTGTTCTTGCATATGAATTGCCTTGGTAATTAGCCTCAATCTAAAGTACTTCCAAACCGCACTCCTCCATCACTATTCCATTTTCCTTCTCTTCCTAAACCGGTCGCGGAGGCGCTGAACTTGAGATGCTAGCTGTGTTGGCTAACCTTTAGCCAACACCGTCGAATCACTGCCAGAGACCGCACTGCGAGTGAGTGACAGAAGGCGGGGCTATATTTGCGCTGAAGCGATGCGTGTGTTTACTCGCTGTCCGAGAGAAGAGAAGACAGCGCGCTGATCAATTGCAAATACATCTATTTTGCATGATTTTGCGGAACAAAAGGTTGTTCTGCAGATTTTAAAAACACTTGAATAAATAGCCTTTATATTAACATCCACCCAAAATCCACTTGCCCGTTCGGGCAACCAGAAATCAATTTCAACTTGCCCAAATATTATTTTTAGTTGCCCCGGGCAAGCGGGCAACCGTTAGTGTCAACCCCTGGTGCGGTTACAGAGGTGTACCGCGGTTTGTGCGGTAAATATGGCGTACATAGCATTAATATGGCGAATGTAAAGGCTTGTTTTGCGATGCAGAATTGAAAACTTGAAGTCTTGGAGTTCCACCCGGACCGTTTAGCCAAAGTATACTACTCCGACTCCGTAATCCGCTCAGCAGCTCTCCGTCGGGATGTCGGATACGCGTTGCAATTCGCCGCCCAATCTATCTTATATGTTGACTACAAACCATGTAAGCAGTGTCGTAAATAAACTTCCAAAGCTTTTCAAATCTTATTTGGTGTTTTATCGGTCCTTAAGGTGCAAAGTAAACAATGTACAAAGTAATTAAGGTGCAAAGTCAAACCGGAGAAGTGATTCAGGAAATGGTTTTGTTAGAGGACCAATCACAGCCCTTGCCGTCTCCGTTGCGTCGACCAATAGGTCCATGGCGTCGACGGATAGTTAACTAAATATTGTATGTGCACGTAAGCTACGGAGAGGGTCTCCGACAGGCTCTCCAGCTATGGACAGGGCCCTCTGTGTCTACGTACAGCACTTTAACATGCACACGTATTTGAAAAGGCACCATCCAGGTGTTACTATCACCGTTGCTGTGAAAAAAAAACAAGCTGTGCAAACCCAGCTCAAAACAATATTTCAACAACACCTGTCTGGGAATTCAGACATGCAAATGCCATAACCAAGTTTATCTGTGTTTTCATTGCTGCTTATCTACAGGTTGAGAAACAAGCAGTTTTTTTAAATTTCCTCCTTAACTATTAAAAGTACTGTACCGTGACTTAAAAACCGAGGAACGTACAGAACCGTGACTTTTGTGTACCGTTACACCCATAGTTATTAATCACTTAATTAGATCCCAGGGTATAGTGCTTGAAGTCTACAAGTTCCTAATGTCTATCTAGCGGTCTACGCTACAAGCAATCGTTTATTTGCACTATGGGGCGTGAATATAGATAACAGCCCGGGCATGCTTTTGATAACATGAACCTTCATGTTATCAAAATCAACCTATTTTCACTTCCCACAATGCAGTTGTATCGCAACCATTTCATTTTGGATACTAACTTTCTAGGAGAGAGTGATTTCCTAATTTTAGTTATTAAACAGTGAAGCCACCTCAAAAATTAACATCCCCAAAACACACCCCCTTATCATAATCTCCCTCATTGGCAAACAGCAATTCGCTACACTATTTTACACTAGGATTAAAAAGTAAATCACCAGTATAATTGAATCCTCTAAATACACTGGATATTTTGGTCAAAGGACACAGTCTAAGCTTGTCTTCACAAGGCTATTTAGGTTAAGTAATCCATCAGACTTTTTCACCGGCCTGATTATATAAGAATATACAGATTTTGGCATCGATTATTTGCTACGCGTCTGGTGTAAAAGCACCTATAGCCGAAACTTTTTTTTTCATACTTCTTTTAACATATTTATCAGTCTTCTTGAACAGCCCCCATGTCAATCTGTGTATCCGAAATACTCCCACACTGATGGCAACAGGCGCTTTCTGGGCAGATGCAAAGCTTCAACGCTCTGTCCCTTCCCCCCCCCCCTCAAAAATGAATCTCTCTCTCATGACAGAAGGTGACGCCCGTCCTACAAGCTGGTGCATCGCTGTTGAAACTTAATTTTCTTTCCGTCTTCAGCCTGCATGTTGGGCCTGCAATTTTCAGTTTGTTTAATTTCCCTCATTGTGCACCGTTGTCCAATGTTTGCGAATGAGACCAGCAACTTGCTGTGGCTAAGCCTTCACGGTTACCAAACCATGACGTTTTAATAGCGCGTGTTGAATGTGGAAACGTTGTATCGCTGCATCCCTAATCACATGCTCCTATCTAGATGTATGATGGATAGATCGGCTTACCCAGTTGACTTTACCACTTGGTAGGCTTATCTATCCATATATCTAGGTGGACACATATTTTATGTGTCCACCTAGATATATGGATATTCTCCTTCCTGTGACATTTAAATCACAGGTTTATGTGACATAAACCTGTGATGGCAATGTCACAGGAAGGGGAATATTTTGAAATGGCTGGTCTCATTCACATCTGATGGTAAAACAAAGGGCCCTTCAATCTATGGTTGTGTAGTCGTAGAGGTTTTGGTGGTTGGCTCAAAACCAAAAGGTTCTGTTTGTCCAATGTCTATTTTTATGCGTCTATCTAACCAATAGGATACCTTAACCCTACCCCCCGTCATTTTAGATCTAAGCTGCCTGCTGAATGACTACATTTGTAAAAAAATAAATGTAATGGTAATTCATGTACATTCAAACCAAAGTATTCATGTAGTTTGAAGGCGTTGTTCGCAGGGTCATATGCACATGCATTCTTTCCCACACAGTCCTTTTAAGATCCCCCATTAGCTCATCAAGCTATTCCAACCATGTCAAATTAAGTCTTCCGAGGCAGTGAAACGCCTTCCGAAACTGTCCTCTGCCTGTCTTCATACACGACGCACATGTATTCATGCATATAAAGAGATGTAGATGGATAGTTTGGTCTCTGATGGGTTTGTTATCAAGTAAACCTGCATATTGACTTTATTGTATTTTCGACATTCATTAAGTCTCTTATGTGCACACTTCGACAACAGGTGGATATGTAAATGTACTTGGCATCATTCAGTCTGCTTCCCGACTTTCTACTGGCACCCCAGCAGCTCTTTTAACCCAACAAGTCTTTGAAAAGAGGCATCTTCGGTTGGCAGGGATGTGTGCGTTTTATTTTGGGTTGCAAATTGGGAGTATTTTTGATTTGTCTCTGACGCTAGATTGATATTTTTCTTCGGGCTCACATGCGTACGTCTTTTTAATTATTCAACAGTAAATAACCTTTAAAATATTCAGCCCAACACCTATTCTTGACAACTTGATTTATTTTCAATAATAAGGCTTGTACATCACATCACAATGACGGCTGCCATTTTGTGAGCTTATTAGCATTGGAACCTTGCATAATAGGGTTGTAGCAATTATTTTATTTAGTCCTGAGGAGACATTGTTGTAGGAAATGCCCTCATCTGAGACACAGCAAAACAAAGTTTCATTAGCCTACTTAACGCTATATTCATATCTATTTCAGGAAGTTACAGAACTACAATCCTCTCGAGTACTCCCGATACCGCGTGGTATCGCTTACAAAGAGTCTCCCGATGCATTCTGACGTGCGAGCCCTATCGGTGATCACACAGACTCCCCGACCTAAATGTTGTAGGACCAAAGCATTGTTTCACAGGTAACCCTTGGAAGGGCCGCAGGTCTACTGCAGGCAATTAGACGGCTTGGGAGGAAAAAAAAAGCGATCAGTGAACGGCTCCAATCATGGCCTCTTCTCTTTCTGATGAATACCAGGCAGGAGGTGCGCCGCGGGCGTAGAATAATTAGAGGAGAGGGAGTGAGGTGCAGCAGCTTCTATCAGAAGTCAGAGGCGCCGAGATGATGGCCCCAGGTGGAAGAGACGCACACTGAGCAGGAGAGAGCTGTCGGCGTGGGGCTATTCTTCACAAGTCATCACGTTTTGGTGATTACATTGTAGTTGTGATGAAGCCCGACGGGGGATCCCAGGCAGGCCCTCGTTTGCTCCCTAACTATCTCGCGCTCACTCCCGCTCTCTCCCGCTCTCTCCATCTATGTGCAGTTTTTTCTTTTTTTTAATGAACCACAACTCGACCCTTAAAAATGGTCAGCCCTACCAAGAACCCCACCCAGAACTTTACTTGGTTCACAATCCCTCTCAGAAGGGCCTCAAGGCTTCAAGGGTCGGTCGAGTTTGAAATAAAGTGGAAACGACAGCTGCTGGAGAGGTGTGCTATGATAGGTCAACATAAAGGCTGAGAATGTATGTTGGGGTTCAGACCAAAGGCAAGATTGTAACTAGGCAATCCTTTGCTTGAATTTAGCCTAAAGTACAAAAGGAACATGAAGGGCTTGACGATAAATCAATATTAAGATCTATTGCGATAATATCTGACACGATAACTGTGATACGTTTTTGTATGTAGGCTACGTCAGTGCGGGATGACTTGCAATGCCTCACAAACAAGCTGAGAAATCCCGATATGGAAATTCCAGTACTCCGAGTGCCACTGTTGCACCGTATTCGGTTACCCATCGTAAAGTGCAGAAAATCTGTAACAGCGCCCTTTGGGTTTGCATTTCGCGTACAGCCCAGCCCTACTGCTAGTCAAACCTCCGAAGTTTACAAATGAGTCAGCTTTTTCAGCCATTACCCCCATACAAATATAAATTGAAGTAATAAGAAAGAAAAAACAGTGCAATTGAGTACTGTATCACTAATGACATGATGCCCATAAGCACAGTGGAAATCAGGGCTTCAAGCAGCTAATGAGTGTCATGGATGCCAAGTACACGCTTCCTGAGCAAAGATATTCTTCTCGAACATAACTCCCTCAGCTCTACTCTCTCTTACATATTTATTATATTAAGTGGTTGTTCAGTATACTACCTCTAAAATGTTTGAAACAAGCTATTTGATGTGATGGGATTCACAGCAGTTGTTTACTTTACTGGTTCTGATAATAAATAATTGTATATTATACTAAAAAGTAACCTTCTAGTTACTTTGGGGTTCTGACCTAAGAATACTCTGACCCTAGAATAATTTATATTGAAACTTCTTGGGATATCATTTCTGGCCATATTGTCTAGCCCTGGGAACATTTTATGAGTCCTTGTTCCATTTTGACACAAATAATTATATATTATGAAAATATAAAGCAAATGACGAAAAAAGAAAAAAGTAATTGAATGAAAACATCCACAAAATTGTGGATAAAAACCAAGCAAATATGCAAAAACCCAATTATAGTCGTCATGCTGTTTTTGAAATTGCCGGTACATGCAGTGAACACATCCCATCTCAGATGTGGTAGAGAAAGAATCGGCAAAATGTTTGAAGTAAACACATTTATTTCCATGTCTGACACTATTGGTTTTTGTTTGCTATTTAAAACAAAATTGAGGACCCTCTCAAACCTAATGGCGTATTTAAAATCCTTGCATGTGATCCGAAACTAAGTGGATCTGCTGTTGGAGGTGAGGACTCGGGTACACGGCACCACAAGCTGTGTGCTTTGGTGTTTGTACTTTTCATGATGGGCTCCAGAGTCATGGATGAGGTGCGAGCCTCCAGAATCATGACCATTCATCCACTGGTAGTTTTAAGCCTGTGACACCTGGGCGTCCCAGCCCTTTTAGCAGCCCTCGGGATCACAGCTGTTGAGGTGGCTTATCATTGTCATCCCGAGGAAATATCACGCCACCCTAGCGACTCGTCTGGGTGTGAGTGAATTGTGAATGAACAGTCAGACAGTGTTAATTTTTAATGAGTCGCCTGCCTCCGTAGGATATCACATTCTGCACTGTGGCGTGGACTGGAATACTAATTGATCGTGCAAAAGGTATGGGAATTGGCCGCAAAGGTGAGGGAAGATGGTGGCTGTATGGCAGTGGTTTGTGCAGCCCTGTAGGATGGAAGTTACCAGTGCCTCCACAAAGTGTGTGTGAAAGTGCTTTCATGAGCCTCATACAGTTAGTTGCAGTTGGTTGTCTGCTGAAGTTATTTGCCTGTGTGTGCGCATGTATGTCCCTTTCCCTTTTTGCATGTCCCCACTGCCCCCCCGAACGGGATAATAGTTTTATCCCATCTGGAAAGTAATTAGCCTGCGATGATTTCCCTGGCGCTAATCTTCCAGCTAACCTCCATCTGAATAGCAGGGGCAGCGGCGGTGCTCAACCCTCGCTACACTTAGTTATGGGCCGCTGCGATTAGCCAAACAATTAGCATGCAGAGCGGGGACCAAAGGATCACAGAGAAAGAAACGCGGGCTTCTTCCCACAGAGTCTGTTAGGGAGGCTTCATAGTCATTAAGCCCATTCAAAGCCGCGCGAGTACCCATTTCCTCGCCTATGTGTTTTGGACATAGGCCTTCGCTCACACCTTCAGTCTCCACATTGTCTGCGGTTAGATGGCAATCTGTTGACCAGAGTTGGTGGCTATCTCTGTGGCGGCGGCCGGACAATGATGAGGTGTGGGGACTGTGGTTAATGGCTTCCTGGGTTTCTGTGTACAGCAGCCCTTGTTGTGAAAACGACAGCGTGCACTGTGTGCGAGCCACTGCCAGCAGATAACCGCGGCCATGTCCGAACACTCTGTCTAACCCTTGAAAGGCACTCATTAAATGAACCTGCCCGAAACACGAAATGGTGTCATTGTGGCAGCGTTCAACGAATTGGTGGACACAAAGGAATAATAGGCTTGTTAATGTTTGTCCTAAAATGTCCTTCAACTTGGGGTAAAGGACCAGATTGTTTTAGCAATCGCTTATAAAGTTCATTTAAAGGACACTACCTTTGTATTTTGTGACTTCAGAGACTTCCCGTCTTTTACAAAGAAAGTTTGTTAAATAAGTCGCCCTTGTTAAATAAGTCATCAAATTGTAAGAATTCATGAGTACATTTTAATTTCATGTCTGCTTTGCCCTAATGAGATGCTCATTGCATATATCCCTCCTGCGGGGAACCAATGAGAAGCAACCCAACCCTTTCAAACTGTACAGCACTAGTATTGGCCTTGCTATCGTAGGTTTCTTGTGGCATGAAGGTCGACGGTCATATTTCGCTTACCGCCAGCATCCCCATCAAATGACCAAAACATCAACAAGATTTTTCCCCTCATGCTCGAGTATTCCCCATCCGGTAGATGGCCCTTCCGTGCAGTGTCCTACACTCCCATTGTCTCCCATAATGCATTGCAACGGGTCCCAGAGCCTCTTGGGTCAGCAATGACCCAGCAAGGGTCAACTCTTTCCACAGGGCGATTTTTTTTTTTGTGCCTTCTGGACAAACTTGTGGCAATTAAAACCAGTATCCGACAGTGTCAGAAAGAGGGTGAGACCTACGCCCTATGAGTACTCTTCAACCAATCAAATTGTCTAGCTGGATGTAATTTCTCTTGTTGCATAATATGCACCTACAAATATAGCTGCATTGTTACCATTTTGCAGAACAGTGGAACTTGACCCCTATTCCTTTTGAATAACCGTTTATTTTTGAATCCATTGAGAGCGAGACCTAACTTCTAGCCCTCCTCTCTCTCTCTCTCCCTACCGCCCAGCATCGACAAGGTGTCCAAGGTGGCGTCCCCGGTGCTGGTGATCCACGGCACGGAGGACGAGGTCATCGACTTCTCCCACGGCCTGGCCATGTACGAGCGCTGCCCGCGCGCCGTGGAGCCCCTCTGGGTGGAGGGCGCGGGCCACAACGACATCGAGCTCTACGCCCAGTACCTGGAGCGCCTCAAGCAGTTCATCACCGTCGAGCTGCCCGCCTCCTGAGGCCACCGGCGGGTTGGCCTGTTCACTGGCTCGCCGCCGATTGG
>OMPA01115630.1:0-10419 GCA_900312635.1 Pollachius virens
GGAGGCAGGCACACAAACACACACAGGGAGACACACACTCATACCACACAGGCGCACACACACACACACACACACACACACACACACACACGTGCAAAGATATATACACACACACAGGCAGTATCCACACACACACACACACACGCGCACACACACACATACACAGTGAAGACATATCGTTACATCAATTAAAAATATAAAATAAATGTGTGTGTGTGTGTGCAAGTGCGTGTATGTGTCTTTTGTACATTTTAGTGTCGTCAAACTACACAAATGGAAGATAAAAACACATTCAAGGAATAAATTAAATCAACATAAAATCGCGACATCACAACCTTGGTGTTTCAATTCAGCCGTCTACTGAATTGAAACACTTTAACCCTGGCCATATTACACCATATTACATCTCTTATAACTATTTAGAATATTATACATTTATTATATATTTCTGTTAAAATGTACATTGTATTCTATTCTATTGTATTTTATTGTATTTTAAGCACAGAAATACAGGGTATGTCCCACAAACATTTCACTGCACATCCAATATGAGTATATGACAAATAAAAACCTTTTGAATCTTTGAATCTACTTTTCTCAAGGACGTGTTCGGGGCCTACGATATCCCATCAACCCGTTCATTACCCCCCGTTACCCCACCAGGTCACGTTAGAACCACGCCGGGTCAGGCTCTCACCAGGGGGACCAGCTCTCCCTTCTGCATGATGGCCTGGAGTGTCTTGCCCCTCTCGGAGCCCGAGCCCACCTCGGCCCTCAGCAGGTCCCCGGAGGAAAGGTGGGTGTAGCCGTACTTGGCCACCACCTTCTCACACTGGGTCCCCTTCCCGGAGCCAGGCCCGCCTGCACGGGGAAGGGAGGAGGAATGGTTGTGTGAGGATACGTGGCGCAGGCAAGAGCCACCCGCATCCCCCTTGTTCTCTCTCTGTCTCCTCTCTCTGTCTCCTCTCTCAGTCTCTCTCTCTCTCTCCCTCTCTGGCTCTCTGTCTGTCTTTCTCTCTCTCCCTGCCTCTGTCTCTCCCTCTCTCTGTGTTTCTCCCTCTCTGTCTCTCTGTCTCTGTCTCTGTCCCTCTCGTTCCCTCCCCCTCTCCCCGTCTATCTCTCTCTCTCTCTGTCTCTCTCTCTCTCTCATGCTAATGAGAGAGAATACTTGTTTGAAAATACATGCTCTCTCTCTTTCACTCTGTCTCTCACCCACACACGTCTGCACACACACGGAAACACACACACACACACACACAAATGTCAGCTGTCTCATTATTTTTGAGAGGTACTCACCCACCACAAAGATGATCTTGGCGTCTTTAATTTTGTCTGAAATAAACAGGGCAAGAACATATTTTGAATACATTGTTCAAAACACCCACAAAGCTTTGCCTCTCTGTCTAGAAAAAGAGACTTTCTCGCCGCCAGGATATTTGTTACAAACCCTGTTTAGACGGGGCTGTTTTGCGGGCCTCCGAGGCAGATCTGCCATGATAACATCCACTTCCCATGGTTCTTGTTTTATATCCAGAGGCCCTAGGCGACTATAGGACTTGGCTTCAACTCTGTGTTTACAAGTAAAGTTTGTGTTGCTCTATTGTTTCAAGAAACTGTTGCTATGCAACAGTTGTTTACAATGATGCCATGGTATCCAGGACATTGCTTGAAAAATACCATGAGAGACTTCTATATAATTGTCCACAGTGAGCCGGTAGTTCATTATTAACTATTATTAACTAACTTGTGTTACTTTGAGGCCACTATTCTCCATGTGAAATCATTATACATTTAAGATCCTGTAATATTAATCTGTAATCTGTTATCTATTTATTTATGTATTTATTTCTTATCAAGTTCAATGATACCAATACAATTATTTTGGTATGTAGACTCCATATTGCAAAACACGGTCTTGGACATGGCGCACACTGCAGATTTCCTTCTCAGGAATCCCCAGCAGATGGCAGTACAGTCTCAGGAATCTATCGAGCTATTTGCAATATACCCGTCTTCCTACAAAATGTACCACAATAAATAAATTCGGAACCCTGTGGCAGTACGTCTACTTCTTAAGTAGGCCATTAAAAAAAAAAGTATTGTTTACCTGCCATTTTGCTGTATTAGTTGAAGGTGGGTCGTCTAGCTGAAACATAAGAAAACACAGAGACAAGTACATTAGCAAAGCTCTGTAGTTATTTCGGCAAGAGCAGAACTGACAGGTGTAGCAGCAGTGGTAGCAGTCAGTAAAAGCAGGGCTTCAAGCAATACTTGGATATTTTAAGCCATTAGTAGACCTGCACAACACCATGCTGTTCGGTCTTCCCAACTAACCCCAGTGGTATTAGGAATATTAAACCAGTCATGTGAGTTAGAAGGCCTAACCGGTTGCATGTTTGGCTGTAGCCCAGATCAGCGGTTAAAGGATATGGCCTTCTGTGTCACGTTCTAACAATCGTGTCAAGTCTGCCAAGTAACCCAAAAAGACATGAAGGAAGGAGTGTATTTTGAAAGAGTTATCTCCATTTTAGGAGCTGTGTCTGGCCAATTGTTGAGTGGTGAAGTGTGAAGTGGAATTACTTCACTCTTGGAATTCACTACTCATAAAAAACTATATTTGCAAGAGGCAAGTCAGGCAGTTTGTCTGCATGTGAACACACACGTGTGTGCGTGCGTGTTTGTGTGCACATTTGCACGTAGCCCATGAAATGTGACATACCCATACCTAAGTGTCCCATAGTGACACACAGTAAGGCCATGTGACAGTCCCTCTATTCATAGACATGTTCTCTCTACCCAATGCCCAGAAAGGTCCTGATATCCACTCTACTCTACCGCGACACCTGGTGGAATAGATCTGTAACATCGCTAAAGTATTTCGAAATTAATGTTCCTTCCCTGATCGAGAAGAAGTACCGTGAAATGACAAAAAAAAAGAAAAAGCAAACGGTAGGATTACGACACGTCATCATCATTTAAAACCAGGCATGTCCTTTAATGCAGCTGTTTCCATGTGTCCGTCACTAACGACCGAGGGAGTGAGACGCGAACGGCGTGTCCTGAAGGGAGTGTTTTATGGTCTCGGAGGTCATTAACACGGGGTCTTCGGAAAGGTCAGTGTGTCAGTCCTGGGGTCTTCGGAAAGGTCAGTGTGTCTGTCCTGGTCATATGCACCATGGGCACCCTTTTTGGGGTATCGGACCCATTGGACCCTGGCCTAGTATGGTGATATTCCTCAGAGCTCCTGGCTCATGCATGAGGGACGTGCAGGTGCAGAGTATCCTTCTTTGGGACAAGGCCACGGTGTTGCGATGTGGATCCAACGGAATGGGGAAACATCAGATTGACACCGCGTTATTATCGGCATGCTGATTAGCTCTGCAATGAAGTCTTAGTCCGTTGAATATGTTAATGGTGTGTGTATATATATATATAATATATAAATATAATTATTTTTTATTATTATTATTATTATTATTATTATTATTATTAGTATTATTATTATGGACATAGGCCTACAGTTTGGCTGCATAAATGATATTCTGAAGTGTAGGTCTGAACTCCACTGAGTGGATTGTGTTGCGGTATTAAACGCCAAGTTCATTGTTATGTAATGATTGTGTTTGGGTAATCCAATCTTCACACATAGCGCACAGCAGTGGCGGTGGGTCGATAGAGGGCGCTAGGGCGCCGCCCCGCCGTGAAATATTCACTTGAATATATCTGCCAACTACTAATCAACTATTATCAATACGAAATAAATCAACACAAATACATAGTGTTTATCCTCGTTTAATTGTGCGATATTCTTGTCACTGCCAGCAACCATTTAAATGCGTCTGAACGCAAATGATTTCATTCGAAATAAAGCCCTCCTCCAAGTCAGGGGCGCCGGCCACGTTGAAGTCAATGTAAGCTCGCTAACTTTTTGCTGTCTATCAAGCAGAGACAGCTTTTCATTGGCGCAAGAAAAAATTCGGGTCGCACCAGTGTGCGTCCCAGGCCAATGGTATCGCTTTTCTTTTTTGTTATCACCACATGATTGTCCAATTCAGCGAATCAATCAAATAGGCTACCTCCCTCAGCAGCATACGCGCAACACAACTACAGGTAGAGAAGAGATAGATCGCTAACTAGCAGAGTGTTGTAAGCACTTTCCACCCTTTTCAGTGGAGGAATTGGACTCCCCAAGCAATGTTATACTTAAAAGGAGCAAGTAAGTTACATATTATTTAGTCTTTCGGCCTGTAGCATATAAACAAAATGAAGCAACTGTCCCATATTTCTAACTGCATTTGAAGTAGACATTGAGACTCACAAAAAATGGACGCTATAGGACAGTGATCATGATTTGTCTCAATATCAGAATAACAACAATGGGTCAAATAGCAATGGCTGGTGGAATGGCCATAAAGTAGGTCTGTATAAATAATGCAGTTTAAGCTTGTCTAGGCCCTGCAAGTCAGGATGTAGGCTATGAATCTAAATGAACAGTAGGTAAATAGGTAGTGGCCACCCCCAAAATGCACCAAAATACAGGAAAAAAAATTTTTTGGGGGGGGGGGGGAACCCCAGACCCCAGACCCCCTGTCTATTACTGTGCCCCACCAACATTTTTGATCACCAGCCGCCACTGGTGTGAATTCATTTTCCTTTATTTAACCTGGAAAGATCAATTGAGGGGTGACCCTTTTTTACAATGACGTCGAGTTTTACAAATACACAATATACAATACAAACACACAACAGTCTAAAAAGAGACAAAAACAATTAAAACATTCCGAAGATGGAGAAGAAGAACATTGCTTAACCAAAACAGTTACAGTTTATGTGGGGCAGATTCAAAATAATATGTCTAAATTTGTTAAAAGATATGAATGTATTTATTTTAATTTGAAGTTGTAAATTGTTCCAGGAGTCAGTGGCACTGAAGCTAAAAGCTGTTTTACCCCGCTCAGACCTGGCGTATGGAACATATAACATGAGCATGTCGGTAGAGCGGGTCTGATAAAGCCCATCTGAAATTTGCAGCATTGTAGTCAAATAATGGGGAAGCTTCCCGGTCAGGGCTTTTTAAATAAAAACTTGCCAATGTGCGTCACGCCTTTCTATAATAGGGGAACACCCAACCTCTCTATACAAAACACAATGGTGTGTGTCATAAGCATCTCCTGTGATTAACCTTAAATGGGCCTTAAGGGGGGGGCGGGGCTCTAAAAAACTACAAGCACTCCTTATTTTCAATCCCGCCTAGGGTGTGAGACCCACTGACACTACAGACCTATTACAGATCAGTGCCAGTGGTTGGGACTTAAGGTGCGCCACACTTTCGCCCTGCACAGGCGAGCGCGTTCA
Organism: Pollachius virens; assembly: GCA_900312635.1. NCBI lineage: Eukaryota > Metazoa > Chordata > Actinopteri > Gadiformes > Gadidae > Pollachius > Pollachius virens. Next base: position 5,356 of record OMPA01115630.1, read on the forward strand.
CAAGGATTTGTAGTGCGAGAAATTCGCTCGAGTTGAAATATTTCAACTTTGCCGCAACATTCGCGTGATGACAGCCAATCAGCGTTCAACAGCGTGGCCACTGAGTGACATGTGTAACGTAACAGCCAATCAGCATTCAACCGGCCAACCGTTCCCTGCAGTGCAGTCCGGGGTGAACCGCAGCAAATTCGCCTGACAAAACTTGCACAGCGACAGTTTATGATTTGTCGCGCGACAAAACTTGGGCAACAACGTGAACGGCCGATAAATGTGTCTTTTGGTGTGAACGCACCTTTAGGGGTGTAGGCCTATGGTATAAACGGTATAGACCGTACACCGGTGTGAATTTGCGCTACGGTATGGATTTTGACATTACCGTGTGACCGGTAAACCACACGAGCGCTAAAGAAGCTATGATTTAGTGGGCTACGCAGCCTTTTGTTAATAATAACATCCGGCGCACAAAGCTTTTAGCCGTGTTCTATAATATATTCTATATATTATATATATATTATTATATATATATATATATCCCGGAATAATCCGGGAGCTCCGGCGGAAGACCTGGAGGTCTATATCTAAACTAGAAAATGCGTTTCCTGCAGAAAATGCAGTGAGTGCTGTAGTGCAAAGTGAGGTTGAAAATATGTTTTAACGAAGCCAGTAAGCCACATAGATTAAGACATGAAGAAACGTTAAATGGCTTAAATCAAGTGAAGGGATTTGAACAAAAGTTCTAAAGTCTAAATGGAGTAAACAATGTAAACATGCACACCATTTAAGAAAATGTAAATGGTTGGAAACAAATAAAGTGACAGCTGAATGAAAAGTGCAAAGCATTGCTGAAAATGCAGAAATGTAAAATGAATTGAACTGAAGAATCTGAAAGGTCAAATGTATTGCACTGCTGGTGTGTGTGTGTGTGTGTGTGTGTGTGTGTTTAAGAGAATAGCGAGCCGGTGCGTGATTAAAAGTAGCCCAATAGAGCGGGAAAACAGCCCAATCTGGCAACACTGCCTGAACGTCCTCCAAAAGTAGCCCAATCTGGCGGGAAAACGGCCCAATCTGGCAACACTGCTGAACGTCCTCACGCTCCAGCATCAACGTAAATCAATGAGACCAACTGAAAACGAAACCGGTATGAAACTCAAACTGTGATTCTGAATAAAGTTTAAATTATATCGAAATTCCGTTGAGATATTATTGAAGATACAAGTGTGTCGAATTGTTAAATGGTTTGAACGAAGATAAACGGTTGAAAATTGATTTAGTTACGTCTTAAACAGTTGAAGTACCAGTCAATGGGTTGACTCCCATGTTAAAAGAAAGATAGTATTTTAAAAGTAGAATATCTTAAAAAGTATAGAATATATAAAAAATCTGAAAAGAAGTGTGTGATTCCAAACTATTTTGAACATTTAAAAATTTGAATGGAGTCTCTAGGTGAAAAATTGAGGAACAAGATTGATCCCAAAGTTTGTAGAGGATAATAAAGAATGAAAGAATAAAACTTATGCAGAACAATAGTTGAGTGCTACATGCAGCACTCACCTAATGATATAATATATGGATATCTATAATAATATTATATATAATATCACGGCCAAAAGCTGTGCGCGTCTCCAGACGACATTATGAATCTCAAACGACTGCGTTGGGTTCTCTGCTGTTTCTGATACTTCCACTTCCACATCAATCTGAAGTAGACTGAAACGCGACATGGAGGAGAAAGGGATTGTTGCCCGCGATTGTCTTCCGCCGGAGCCCCGCTGCCCGCTGCTGAGGCACCACCGCCTTGGCAGTGCCGAGGTGGCGGTGCTGCCTCTCGGCAGCGGGCAGCAGGGCGTTTGAGATAATATTATGAATAACCGACTATGTCGGGTTCTCCGATGTCTCTGGTCCTTCCACATCAATCTGAAGTTGCAGTTCAATATGGACTTCAGAGAGTCAAAGCCAATGTTTCTTTCCCCAATTCCTTCTCCACCATCGCTGAGAATCAATACACGGGTCTTATTTTGCAAACCCACACCCGCTGTACCCGCGAATTACATTCCCCAACCGACCAGACCCGCTATAAATTGATACCGACGCCCGACCTGCACCCGAAGGAAATTAGACACATTAGACGGAACGGCGGGGAATTACACTATTTGGTGTTTGGAGTGGTGCAAAATCCGCGACCGACCCGCACTGTTCAGGCGTCCGACCCGACCAGCACCCGTGTCCGACACAGTACATTTTTTCTCCCGTTTAATCGAAATTGTTTGGGTCACCCGTTGGGTACCCGAACCCGTGCAGGACTCTGGCCGAAATAACCCCCACTACAAGTCTTTACTTGTTCTGGAAGTACCAGAGACGTCCGAGAACCCGACGCAGTCTTTAATTCATAATATCATCCGGAGGCACACACAGCTTTTGGCCGGCATATTATATATTATATTATATTATATTATATTATATTATATTATATTATATTATATTATATAGCTATAAATATTATATTATATTATATTATTTAGATATAGAGTCCCGGGAGTTCGCAAACGGCAACAATCACTTCTCCTGCATGCTGCTGTTCACGCTGTACTGCAGGGAGTGAACGCTGATTGGCTGTTATGCTACGTCCCTCAGGGAGTGAACACTGATTGGCATTGTGGGAGTTGTTGCCTTCAATCCGCAAGCGCCAAAAAGACACTGTGCCTTTTCTCGGTCAAGAAGGCACAAAATTTGAAATTGATGTTACTATTCAACTAAATATATGACCCACTTTCAATACAGATTCATGTCTCCACCGGTGAAGTTCTCCTTTAAGATTTTGCACCGTATCTGTATCTCTTGTTCATCCAAATCTCTTCTCTCCCAGCTCCCTCTTTCACAGCTGCAATATTACCAGGTATGATACCTTGCTTCTGAATATTGGCAGGCCAGCAATATATGTATATGAATTTTCAAAAGCATTATGTCATCCATGTCATTTTATTATAATTCCGTTCCAGGCTTCCGTCTTCAAGGCTTTATTCGTAAGTCTGTTTATCATGTATACAATGCCTGATATTTTCTGAATCTGCTTTTTGATAACTTAACTTTATTAATGCTTCAAAGTTGCTGTGATTCAATATGATGCAATTTTGAAGAATTAAATTGTTACTGTATTGTGACCAATTGTTTCTGCTAGAATGTGAACACAATGACAATGTGTTTTGGGCCAAGAGTTCCAACACGCAACACATGATGTGCATGCAACACATCCAGATGTGCAACACATCTGTGTACACAAATAATTATGAACACTTTCATATCACCGGTGTGCTGTATTTCTCTGCCCGCGTGAGTTATTATATAGCCTGAAAGAGAAAAATCCTCAATTGAGTGCCTACATAAAACAAGGCAGCACGCAACTGACTTCCCTGTGGTGTTAACGTGTAAATCCAGCATCATTAACAGATCGGCATCAAGGTATGCCAGGGTTAGCATCAGCACCAGTGTCAAAATACATTCCAGTTGCCAGAATGCCCCCTGCGTTTGCCACCACTCATGGTAAGGTTTTATGCTTTTTTTTTTCTTCTACCATACATAGTCAATGTATCTTTACAGTCTATCAGCCATTTCAGCAACACACACACACACACACACACACACACACACACACACACACACACACACACACACACACACACACACACACACACACACACACACACACACACACACATTATATGTATGTGTACACACACAGATATGTTTTCATGTTATTCACTTAACTTTGTTTTTTTGATATAGTGTGGGAGTGTGTGTGGTGATGCTGGTTTAACCTGTGCACACTGATTACTCAATGTGCAGTGCAACAGTTATGCTGTATGCTGTATGCTACTGCTGTAAGCCATCATCCACACACACTCCACATTTAGGTTTATTTTAATTTCATGGATACCCAAAATGAGAGTGATTGTGTTTGAATCTAAATTCTGTCTAATTTTTTATTTCACTCTAAAGTTTTGTAAGTGTACTCAGAGTTTGCGGAACTGAAAAAATATTATTTGTAATTGTGCTTCAGATTTGTGAATACCAATATATGAAAATTCTAGAAAATATGTGTAAATCGGGGAATCGGTTTGCAAATGATTCTCACATTTTTAAATTAATTGAAGAATGTATACACAAACCACCACAAAAACTGTCAACAAATACATCAATATACAATTATATTTTTGGACCAAATTGCCTGTCGAGCAATAACATGACAGATGTCAAAATACTTAAGAGTGAAATTAAACTCCATAACTATACTCTGAACAGCAGTGTCATCAACATGCAATTGCAAGCTGTTTTTGTGTTAGTTTCGGCACTTATTGTTAATTTTTCTTTCTTTTCTTAGTTTCTATAACGCCTGTTCTCCAGATGTTTGTCCGAAGAACAGTTAATGGGAGCTTGCCACTGTGTTACGTTCTCAACCCATTCATGCCTCTTAAACTACTGCACAATCCCAACAGAGGTCACTACTGAGTCATTTAAATTCGTATAATCATATCTATCTCTATCTATCTATCTATCTGTCTGTCTGTCTGTCTGTCTATCTGTCTGTCTGTCTGTCTGTCTGTCTGTCTGTCTATCTAGCGTGATATATATAAATCTATCTATCTATCTATCGTGATATATATAAATCGATATCTATCTATCTATCTATCTATCTATCTATCTATCTATCTATCTATCTATCTATCGTGATATATATAAATCGATATCTATCTATTGTGATATATAAATCGATATCTATATCTATCTATTGTGATATATATAAATTGATATCTATCTATCGTGATATTTATAAATCGATACCTATCTATCTATCTATCTATCTATCTATCTATCTATCTATCTATCTATCTATCTATCTATCTATCTATCGTGATATATATAAATCGATATCTATCTATCTATCTATCTATTGTGATATTTCTAAATCGATACCTATCTATCTATCTATCTATCGTGATATATATATATATATAAATCGATATCTATCTATCTATCGTGATATATATAAATCGACATCTATCTATCTAT